>JAKUCM010001673.1:0-45660 GCA_023374145.1 Lepidium sativum
AAGGACTCTGACTACAGCCTCAAATCTGTTCCAATCTACCTCTATAATCAGCTTCACTATAACACCACGCTAGGTTCCAGACAAGAGGCTTAAGCCATTCGTTTGAATGATGTTTTTTCTTCAAGTTCTCTACAATGTGTATCATCGCCTTCGTCGAAAATTTCATAATTCATAAAACTAGTCAATTTTCTCCAAATCAAAATTTAACATTTCTATCAAAGTTCCTAAACCCCAAGTACCTTCCACGACCCCAATTAAACGAACTCGCGCTCATGATCCTCAACCCCAAGTCCAAAATTACGAACCCTAATTTCCCCAGAAAATACCCAATTCGCGATTTCGATTTTGTTTTTTTTTTAAATTTTCCCAAGCATGAAAACGGTGTCGTTTTGGCTATCGGATTAAGCAAAAAAAAAAGAATCCAAAACGACGTCGTTTCTATCCTAAACGCACCTCATAAACCGCTGTTAATCATTTTTTTAAGTTCAATTGCGTGCGTAGTTATAGGCATCAATTATTAAAGATGGTGTATGAAATTAAAGAATATACAAAGTTCCTGGCACAAAACAAATAGCCAAAAAGTTGGTGCTTAAAAGCTGAGAAAGTGATAAGTTTAGGGGGGAAAAATTCGTCAACCCATCCTTTTACTAAAGGACTCTCTTGAGATCAAGTAGTAAAATCATCAAGAGGAATGGGTTTAAAGCCTATTACCTAGGAAGATATCTGGTGGAAACCCTACCTACATGACTGGAGATCCCAAGAAACAGGTTCAAAGGGACAACTAAATCAAATAATATCTTTAGAACGCACTGTGAGCATTCAGACTCTACCCAATTCCTAAGATGATAAACAGTGCAACCTTTAGAAAATTTAGGATAAGTTCTAAAATTTTAATGATTTGAGTCCAAGAATTGGTTGATATTTGAAGTATTATAGGTTATTTCTGTACATCCACATGTTTAGCAAATCACCTAGTGAGTGTGAAATAAAGGTCGTTTATAGGAGAGTGAAGGTAATGCTATACTCTCCAAGTTCACTCATGAAATCCCATGCAAAATTCAAGGCCACAATGAACACAATAGAGAACTTAGTTCTACTAGAAAATGAGTTGGGTTATATTTGTTGTCTAGGTTTACACTAAAAGTTTGGGTAGTTCAAGACATCATGTTCACCTCGTGGCCTAAGTTAACCCGACATATATTAACAATGAGTAGTTCAAAGCTGAAAAATACTACTTACTTAGACACAACACATTTTCGTCTACTCTCTCGAAAGTTCGTCAGTCTGTCTAGTATATAGTATAAGTCTAGTCAGTAGAGTCTATCGAGTCCTTAGTCAAATGTTTCGGGAGTCATTTCTATTCATGTGGGGGATTGTTGGACCAATAATTTTAAAGTTTAATACTTTGGTAATATGAACCAAATATTAAATTTAAATTAGTTGGTAAAGAGTGAATGAGAAATAGGATGAGCTTAACTTAAATCTTATTGGATAAAATTAAATCTCTAACTAACCTAAAATTGAGGGATCATGATGTTGAAGACGTTGACGTCTTCTTTTCTCACGTCTCCCTATTCTCACGATAAAAACAGAGTCGAAAACTCATTATTCAAGGACCTTTTTAGAGGAAAAAAAAATCACTGCAACGATTCTTCCACTTTTGTCAAGTCTGAGAGTGTAGAGTAGAAATCAGAGTTCGCAGATTCCGTGGATTTGTGTACCATCAACAGTCTCATCACAGGTTTATCCTGGGACTCAAAAACGCAATCAACCAAGTACACCATGAGCGTTTATTGAGTTAAGGTAACAAGACTTGTCTCAACTCTGTGAATTGTTACCTTTTATTAATTGAAATTGTTTATAGGTTTAGTTTTTTGGCTATTCTTATAATCGATTTTTTTGTTTCTGTTTTTGCTTTAACCTTCATTCGATTTTATAGGTTCTACATCTCTCCCACTTAGCACTTCATCCTCGAATCTGTCGTTCATAGTCGGGACAACATTATCTTATAGACTAGCTTTGATCCTCCCACAGACTATTTCCTATCATATATTTTCTTTATTTCTAATACAATCACAAGATACCTCTTTAACATATTTTAACAACTAGTGACCAACAATTAATCAACATAACAATCCAAATCTTTTAACACACCATAAATGATCACACAAAATAAATCATATTATTCACTATTCAGCAACATAACATGAGAATCTACCAATATTCTTAATCAAAGGAATAAATAATGTAAGGAACTAAGAAATAGCAAATGGCTTTACATATCACATCCGCACTCATACGATACCATCAATCACTTTCTGGTAAGTCACTCATTTAAAGTTTTCTCAGTTAAGTGTATAGTTTTTTTATTTATAAAGTGAGAATGCATGTTTGACTTACGAACATCTTTAAGGAATATTCAAAACTTCAACCATTGAGTATTTGTTCCTCCAAAAGATACTTCAAGATTTGAAGTTTCACTTCTTCTTAATGCATTTTAGTGTTTATAATCAATTATTCTCATAAAAAATTCAATTTAGTTTATCTTTATGTTATGCTTCACATATGATTCCTGTCATTTTTAGTCTCTTTGTCGGTAGATCCTTATTGACTACCTAGTATTGTGTTTCGTTCTTTTGAAATTATGTTAGCTTCTGAAGTTGTGAACTTGCAATCATTACAGTAGGTTATAGTTTAAAGTCTTTTGCAAGTATAATAGAAATTATTTGATGTGATTTTCGTTAAATGTGCATCAATTTTGCTCACTTTAAAATTGGATTTGGCAATGAATCCATAATGATCCTGCCAAACGTATGTAAGTATGTTCGTAAAATTCTTGAGATCTTTAATTTACTGTTTCTTTTCTCTGGTAAGATTTTTTAGAATTTTAGTATTAAATTTTCATACTATATATGTGTGAAATTATAGAGAGAACTCTTTCAATACAGAAATTTGAAATGAATCTAAAAACTATTTTAGAAAAATATCACAGAAAACACCCATTTTACAAATGACAAAATTTTAGACAAGTCTTACACACTGTGAAGCATAAATTATGCCTAAAAATTTAACTGCCTAGGAATCAAAGTAAAAAAAACTATATAAACAAACTACAAAACCACCTATTGTCTTTGATATATATCTGAAACGCCAACCATTAGTCATGTTCTTGCATCATCTTCATAACTTTAGAGCAATCAAAAGCTATTGCTATTTCTTGAGTTTGGAAAGAAAGTATGTATGGCATAGTCCAAAGCACAAACTCAAAATCTGAATGTAGAAAAGTTAAACTTTTCTTTATTCACGAGCTCCTAGGTCAAAACTTGTCTATCCATTTGGAAAACAGAACCATCATAAACCTGAGAAAGAATTTGTGTATTTCCAAGACTCATCTACGAATCATTTATACCTAGTAAATTCTGATGACAACGAGCGGTCTCGTAATAATATTCTCTCAAGAAATTAAAATGTGTCCCGATACTCGCTATCTCAATACCTTGATGCGCCATACTCTGAAGATGTTGCCTTATCATCAGCCATTTGAACAATATCCCTAAAGTCTCGATCTATATTAGAAAAAAAAATCATTCCTTACTTTCCAGAGGTAAATGATCCAAGGAATATATTCAAAACCAGTATCCTTAAGAGTCCTCCACAAAAGATAATCCAAATATGAATAAATCAAATTTCTTGGAAAATATTCACTAGCAAGGGAATCCTCGAATGTGGACTAGCTATTCAATCATGAGTACTTTCTAGGACTCCTTTGCCAAATTTGAATACCCTCAAGGAGTCCTCGAAAGTGCCCATGATTTTGAAGACCCTCAAATTTCGGTCTCACACATTTTCCCAATTCATGGCTAGTATGAGTGGTCTTGGTCATGACAAGACGAGAGAGAGATCCACTGAAGAACGTATCCAAGGGCAGGAGGTGAGAAAGATTGAGATGAGGTATGAACTATGGAGATGTCGTCAAACGTTTATGGTTTAATCTTTGTTGTTCATAAAACCAACACAGCCCCGAGACGATCACCCTAAAACTAGGACTAAACAAACATGAGTGTAGTATTATAACCAATACCTGCCAATCAAAACTAGATTACATAATCGAATTATATCTTATATTTCATTTTGCAGAAATGTGCCTTGGTATACAAGTTAAAACCTAAATGCTCTTTGATTAGGCAGTTAGTTATGTTTTGACCGGTTATTTCGTGCCAATTGACTATTTTCGGATCATATATACAATATATAAATTGAGCTTTGGTATAAACAATTAAATATAAAAAATTTACTACTTACAGTAACAGAAACAATACAGCGATACAAAGTTAGGGAACACCTAGAACAAACGAGACAATTAAATTGTTAAGAAATGATGGTGCTTCAAGGTTGACACCATGTCCAATTTCTTTCAATATCTCTAAACTCGAGTTTGACAAATGTCTCCCCAAACAAAACCATCATAATCATAATTAAGTCACCATTACAAGAGATTTATATTACATAAATGGGTTAATTATCATTATTTTGTACCTGTGTAGACGACGTCCATGCTCTAAGGGAAACACCTTGTCTTTATCACCCCAAACTATGAATTTTTTCTGAAATACCAAATAAAATTATTTAATTTTTTTTGTCAACAACTGGATCCATAAAGCTATCTATAATCTAAAATCTATTTCATATAATTTTTTAATCTACCAACTGTAGTAGAGTGAAGTCAAACACATAATATCAAAATCATTAGCTTGATTAATTTTAATCACCCGATCGAGAAGAATTCGAACAATTTCTAATTTCTAAGTATTTAGTTAAAACTGTTTTGTATAAACCAATGGATATTAAGTGACCTGTGATATTGCAGAGAACTCTGGCTCCTCTTCTCTTTCCAGCAAATTCTTGGCTAGATCAACACGTTTTTGCCGATTAGTCTCATACACGACCTAAAATATTGAAATTAAAGGGCTTGTTTATAACTTTTAAAACTTTTGGGTTAATTTTTGAACAAAAATAACTATGGGTAGAATTAGTGATTAACCAAAAATTTGATCTTATGTGGTTTTGTTTCAATTTCCGGTTTTCATTTAAATTTGAAGCAAACCAAGATTCGGTTTAGAGTGAATTTACAACAACAGAATGAATCAAAGAGGAAGACCTTTCATTCAATACAGAAGGTTTTGAAAGTAAAAAAGGAGCAGAGGGAAAAACTTTCTCCTTCGTCATTCTTCTTTGTCATTTTGCTTTTAAATGGGGTTCATGTTGTTGTTGTGTTTCGTCAGAATTTTTGCTCTATTTTGAGCTGTACTCTCTTTCTCTCTAGTAAATTGCCGGACTGAATCTGGCCCCGGTGAGGTAGCTATCCAAATCGGAAGTGAACACCGGGTATAAATTGCTCTGTGTCAGCTCTTCAATTTCTTCATTATTTAAGTTCTGAAAATCAAATCAAAGAGTAATATGACCTTCATAGACATTTTTGGTGAGTTGAATAAATGCTGAAATCTAACAAAGTGGTATCAGAGCTTGGTCAGCCGAACGACTCAATGTCGACTCCTCACATAGCATCTTTGACAGTACCAGAGACTTCTCGTTGCGGAAGATAAGAATGTTAGCACACATTGGTTACTTGGGACTGAAGGATGTACTGAGTGATGACAAACTAGAAATGGAAGTTCCGATGACAAGAACAGAGGAGAAAAAAACCAGCTAGAAAGCTTAAACCAAGAGCTTTGAAAGGTGTTTTTCTGGGTTATCCACAAGGTACAAAAGTTTATAAAGTGTGGATGTTGGATTCAGAAAGAAGTGTTATCAGTAGGAATGTCGTGTTTCATGAGAAACAAGTATACATAGACATTAAGACTAATAGGAATGAAGCTGATAAAGATGTTCAAAGACAGGAACCAGAGAGAATTGTTTTTGAATTGGGTTACAAAGTTCAAAATGCTGCAAGAAACTCAGAAGCAGGTGGAGAAAACTCAGAGGGGAACAAGATTACAGAAACAGAGATTATTGATTTGGATGAACTGGAATCAGTAGAAACTCCTAGACCAGCTGAGACAAGAAATGAGGGATACAACCTGGTCAGAGACATATCTCGAAGAGAACAAATACCACCAGCTTGGTTAGCAGATTACACTAATATTGCTTTTGCATTGACAATGTCTGAAGAAGTGGATATAGATGAGCCAAGATGTTATCATGATGCACTGAAAAGCAAAGACTGGAAGTTCTGGAATGGTGCAATGTCAGAGGAGATGGAATCAATGCATACGAACATGACATGGATCAATGTTAATAGACCAAAGAATCAAAAGATTCTGAGTTGCAGTTGGTTGTTTAAGATAAAACCAGGGAATCCAGGGGTTGAATCAAAGAGGTATAAAGCGAGACTGGTAGCAAGGGGTTTTACACAAAAGGAAGGCATTGACTACAAAGAAGTATTTTCACCATTGGTAAGACACATTTCAATAAGGGTTTTAGTGTCATTGTTAGTTGACAGAGACTTAGAACTCGAACAAATGGATTTGAAAACAGCATTCTTGCATGGAGATTTGGAAGAAGTTGTTTATATGGAAAATCCTGAAGGTTACAAGCAGAATTCTAAAGAAGATAAGGTGTGTCGGTTGAAGAAATAACTTTACGGCTTAAAATAGGCTCCTAGGTAATGGAATAAGCGATTCAATACCTTCATAACAGGTTAGAAATTTGTTATAAGCAATCAAGATTCATGTGTTTATGTGAAGAAAATTGGATCTGACAACTATGCTTATTTGTTGTTGTATGTGGATGACATAGTGCTGGCTGCAAAGCAAATGTCAGAGATCACTAAACTCAAAGAAATTCTTAGTAAGGAATTTGAGATGAAAGACATGGGAGCTGCAAGTAGAATTCTGGGAATTGATATTAAGAGGTGATATGATCATGGAAAACAGAAAGGAAGTTAAGGAGAACTTGAAGCTAAGCAATAAAGATCACGAGAAAGCTTTGGAGATTCTAGTCGGTCAAATTACAAGATCACGAGCTAAACAAATCAAGGAGAGCATTTGTGGATTTATTCAAGGCCTTTTGGACAAATAACAACATAAGGAATCCATTGGACTTTATACTTGTCAAGTCCAAACCACTTTGAGCCTTCTACAAGTCCAAGAGAAGTCCTAAATCAAGTTTTAAAGTTCAGCCCATGAATATTGACGAATTTGGAAGACTAAAAGATATTTTGGAGGCCAAAAGTTCAAGAGTTCTTCTCATTCAAGTCATAGTAAATTGTGACATTTACTTGTCATTTACTTAGTAGTCTTTACTCTTTATACTTAAGACATTCAATAAGTTTAGAGGAATCTAGAGAGTCCTTTCTCTTCTTTATAAACTCATGTAATTCTCATTTGTGAGGATCCAAATTTTTATCAATAAATTTGAGAGTGACTCGATCTTTCTTGTTGTGTCATATCCAAGGGATCAAACTGGTTTATCAAGTGATTTCCATCACACTTGTGTGGCCATTCCTAGCCATTGGCGTGAAGGGGCGAGTCGAAATAGCAACAATCTTTGGTTTAATATACTAAAGGTGGGGGCTACTCGAGTCAACATTTTGTGGTTCCACCATTTTGCTTATTTGAAGGTGAGTTGAAACAACAACAATCTTAGATTTGATATACCTAAGGTGGGGGTTAGTAAAATTCTTTGAAGACCAAGGACTATCCTTACAACTTGGAGTGACGATTCCTTCGGGATTCCACTTCATTTGGTATCAGAGCACACTTCCAAGTTAGTTAATCTTTTCATTTTCTATCTACTCATCTTCTATCTTTTCATCTTCTACCTTTCCAACTTCTATATTTTCATCTTCTATTTCTTTATCTTCTATCTTTTCATCTTTTATCTTTTCATTTTCTATCTTTCCAACTTTTATCTTTTCATATTTTCTTCTTAATTAATTAAAAGAAAAAAAACCAAAAAAAGAGAAAAAAACAAGAAAAAAAGAAAAAAAAAAGAAAAAAAAACTCTTCATTTTCTATTATTTATAAAAAAAAATAAAAAAATCTTGTTCGTTGTTTGTTTGTGTACCAAGATCTATCTAATACTTTTAGTTGTGTGATACTTGTTAGGTCATTGACCCTTGGGGAAAACAAATCAAAGAGTGTTTGATTAGTTTTATAAGAACATTTTGAGATTCAAAAAGAGAGGAAAAATGCGTAAGGTTATGAGAACATTTGAGAGAAAAGCCAATAATTTGAGGGAAACACTTGTGTGTCAAACATGAGAGATTGTGAGGCATTTTTCTATTAACAAATCTTTTTTACAGGTTCTAAGTATGTCAAACGACAATAACGACAATCCGGAGGGTGAGCAAATACAAGGAATTCCAAATCTCCAAATTCAAGTTTTGATGAGAGAGATGACCCGTTTGTTGAGAGTTGAGATGAAAGCCGTCAATGAACGTTTGGATCAAGTTCAAAATGAGATAGCACTTAGACAACAACCTCGACTGTCTAACGTACAAGGAGATCCACCACCGGCGGAAGTACAAAGAGGCGGTGTTGACTACTATGGTCGAGATGGACACTCATCTACCTCGAGTCGAAGGAGACCTAGACGAGCTAGGGAAGAAAGAGGTCGGGCTGAAGATAATTTAGGGGGACTTAAGCTGAAAATTCCATCATTTCAAGGAAAGAACGATCCTAATGCCTATCTCGAATGGGAGAAAAAGATTGAACTCGTTTTTAATTGTCAAAACTATTATGAGCTCAACAAGGTACGAGTTGCAGCCACTGAATTTTATGATTATGCTATTAATTGGTGGGATCAAGTTGTGACAAGCAGGAGAAGAAATAGAGAAAGACCCATTGAGACTTGGGAAGACATGAAAACCTTGATGAGACGACGGTTCGTTCCTAGTCACTATCACCGAGAGTTACATCAAAAACTTAGGAGATTGGTGCAAGGCAACCGAAGTTTGGAGGAATATTTTCAAGAGATGGAAATACTTATGATGAGAGCCGATATAGACGAAGATCGTGAGGCTACCATGGCCAGATTTCTTAGTGGTTTAAATCATGAGATCCAAGACCGAGTAGAGATGCAACACTATGTGGAATTGGAAGATATTTTGCATAAGGTTATCTTGGTGGAGCAGCAACTCAAGAGGAAGGGTAGCACACGTCAAATTATGGCATGATTTCTAGTACTCAACGTCCTAGCTACTCATGCGAAGACAAAAGCGTTCCAAAGCCAAAGTTTGAATCCAAGCCGAATACTAGCCGACAAGAGGTCAAAGGTAAAGCTGAACCCTCTTCTACAAGAAATCGTGATGTGAAATGTTTTAAGTGTCATGGTAGGGGACATTATGCAAATGAATGCTCAAACAAGAGAGCCATAATACTTAGAGTCAATGGAGAGTACAAAACCGAGGAAGAAGTGGTTTCAGATTATATGTCATCTCAAGAGTTACCTACAACCAAAGGTGATCTTTTGGTAGCTAGAAGGTCTTTAAGTGTGCAAGGTAAACTAGAGGAGAACGTGCAGCGTGAGAATCTATTCCACACGCGATGTCTTGTTCTTGATAAGGTGTGTAGTCTTATAATTGATGGAGGAAGCTGTACGAATGTGGCGAGTACTACACTTGTGGAGAAACTAGGATTGACTACTCGAAAACATCCCAAACCGTATAAGCTTCAATGGTTAAGTGAGTTTGGAGAACTCAAAGTGTCAAAGCAAGTTGTGGTTCCATTTAGCATTGGGAAGTATAAGGACGAAGTGATTTGTGATATTGTGCCAATGGAGGCTGGGCATATTCTTCTTGGGAGACCGTGGCAGTTTGATCGGAAAGTTGTTCATGATGGTTTCACCAACAAGCATTCATTTGGTTATAAGGAGAAAACGGTTACGCTTGTTTCTATGACTCCTAATGAGATCTACCAAGATTATTTGCTTCTAAAGCAATGTGAGGAGAGAATTATGAGTGACTCAAACACAAAACACCAAAAAGAGAGTGAGATTGAGAGAGAAAAAAAAAAATAGTGAGCTTAAGAGTGAATCACACAAATAGAGAAAAGAGAGAAAACACCAAAATTTCTTTGTGAGGTCAAGTGAGATAAAGAGAGGTTTGGTTTCACATAAGCCTATATTTGTACTTATGTACAAAGAGGTCTTTATAAGTTCTACTAACCTTCACCCCGGTTTGCCCAGTGGTGTTTCTTCTTTGTTGCAGGATTTTGGAGATGTATTTCCGGATGAGAACCCTAGTGGTTTACCTCCAATCCGAGGGATTGAGCATCAAATAGACTTTGTACCCGGAGCATCCGTTCCAAACCGTCCAGCCTATATAACCAATCTGGAAGAGACAAAGGAGTTGCAAAGGCAAGTGAGTGAGCTGATGGAGAAAAGATATATCCGTGAGAGCATGAATCCATGTGTCGTGTCCGTTTTACTAGTTCCTAAGAAGGATGGAACTTGGCGCATGTGTGTTGATTGTAGATCCATCAATAATATCACGGTAAACTATAGACACCCAATTCCTCGCTTAGATGATATGTTAGATGAGCTGCATGGTTCTTGTGTCTTTTCTAAAATTGATCTTAAGAGTGGATATCACCAAATTCGAATGAAAGAGGGTGATGAATGGAAAACAGCTTTTAAAACAAAACATGGTCTTTATGAGTGGTTAGTCATGCCTTTTGGATTGATTAATGCACCCAGCACGTTCATGAGGTTAATGAACCATGTTTTGAGACATTTTATTGGTTTGTTTATAGTTGTCTACTTTGATGATATTCTGGTTTTTAGCAAAAGTTTGGAAGAGCACAATGAGCATTTGAAATCGGTTTTAGGTGTACTAAGAAAAGAAAAGCTATATGCTAACTTGAAAAAGTGTACATTTTGTTCGGATAACCTTGTGTTTCTAGGCTTTGTTGTAAGTGCACAGGGCATTCAAGTAGACGAGGAGAAAGTGAAAGCAATCTGAGAATGACCAAGTCCTAAAACCGTAGGAGAAGTTTGAAGTTTTCATGGCCTTGCTGGATTTTATAGACGGTTTGTTCGTGATTTTAGCACTATTTCTGCCCCACTTACTGAAGTGATCAAGAAATATGTTGGATTCAAATGGGGAGAAGCTCAAGAGAATGCGTTCAAACAACTTAAGGAGAAACTCACCAATGCACCACTTTTATCTTTGCTTAACTTTTTTAAAATATTTGAGATTGAATGTGATGCATCAAGTGTAGGCATTGGAGTTGTGCTTATGCAAGAGAAGAATCCAATTGCTTACTTTAGTGAGAAGCTTGGAGGAGTAACTCTAAACTATCCAACTTATGACAAGGAGTTGTATGCTTTGGTTAGAGCTTTGCAAACATGGCGGCACTATCTTTGGCCAAAAGAGTTTGTGATTCATACGGATCATGAGTCTTTGAAACACTTGAAGGGTCAACATAAACTAAATAAACGACATGCTCGTTGGATGGAGTTTATAGAAACGTTTCCTTATGTCATACGGTATAAGCAAGTAAAAGAAAACGTTGTGGCTGATGCGTTATCTAGAAGATACACACTAATATCTACTCTTGATGCTAAGGTTCTTGGTTTTGAGCACATTAAAGAGTTATATGAAACTGACCTTGACTTTCAAGAAGTGTATAGGAATTGTGTGAAGCATGCATATGGAAAGTTCTATCTTCATGAGGGTTTTCTATTCTATGAAAATAAACTGTGCATTCCTAATTGTTCTTTGAGAGATCTTTTGGTTAAGGAATCACATGGAGGAGGCCTTATGGGACATTTTGGTGTCTTCAAGACCATGACTGTTCTAAAAGAACATTTCCATTGGCCGCATATGAAAAGAGATGTGGAACGAATCTGTGCAAGGTGTGTTACTTGTAAGCAAGCTAAGTCTAAAGTCCAACCTCAAGGTATGTACCTCCCATTGCCTATTCCGAGTGAACCATGAACTGATATCTCAATGGACTTTGTCCTTGGATTGCCTAGAACTAAGAGAGGTATGGATTCTATCTTTGTGGTAGTAGACCAATTTTCTAAGATGGCACATTTCATTCCTTGTCACAAATCTGATGATGCTACATTTGTTGTTGATTTGGTTTTTAAGGAAGTTGTGCGTTTACATGGCATGCCTAGGACGATTGTTTCAGATCGAGACGCTAAGTTTCTTAGTTATTTTTGGATTATTTTTTGGGCTAAGTTAGGGACAAAGTTATTGTTTTCTACTACTTGTCATCCACAAACTGAAGTAGTCAATAGAACTTTATCCACTTTGTTGCGTGCTATAATTAAAAAGAATATCAGAACTTGGGAAGATTGCTTGCCTCATGTTGAGTTTGCTTATAATCATTTCATCCACTCGGCTACTAACTTTTCCCCTTTTCAGATTGTTTATGGTTTTAATCCCTTAACTCCATTGGATTTATCACCTTTACCTTTCAATGAGCTTGTGAACTTAGACGGGAAAAAGAAAGCTGAGATGGTCAAGTAGCTTCATGAAAAAACGAGGCTTAACATTGAGCAAAAGACTAAGCAATATCAAAAGCAAGCCAACAAAGGAAGGCGTGAGAAGAGCTTTACACCCAGAGACTTAGTTTGGGTTCACATGAGGAATGAACGATTTCCAGCTCAAAGGAAGTCTAAGATAATGCCAAGGGCCATTGGGCCATTTCGAGTCTTAGAAAAGATCAATGAAAACGCCTACAAGATAGACTTGCCAAGTGAGTACAAAATCAGTTCTAGCTTTAACATTTCTGACTTGATTCCTTTTGATACAGATGAACCTGATTTGACGTCAAATCCTTTTCAAGAGGAAGGGGATGATATGATCATGGAAAACAGAAAGGAAGCTAAGGAGAATTTGGAGCTAAGCAATGAAGATCACAAGAAAGCTTTGGAGATTCCAGTCGGTCCAATTACAAGATCACGAGCTAAACAAATCAAGGAGAGCATTTGTGGATTTATTCAAGGCCTTTTGGACAAAGAACAACATAAAGAATCCATTGGACTTTATACTTGCCAAGTCCAAACCACTTTGAGCCTTCTACAAGTCCAAGAGAAGTCCTAAATCAAGTTTTAAAGTTCAGCCCATGAATATTGACGAATTTGGAAGACTAAAAGATATTTTGGAGGCCAAAAGTTCAAGAGTCCTTCTCATTCAAGTCATAGTAAATTGTGACATTTACTTGTCATTTACTTAGTAGTCTTTACTCTTCATACTTAAGACATTCAATAAGTTTAAAGGAATCTAGAGTGTCATTTCTCTTCTTTATAAACTCATGTAATTCTCATTTGTGAGGATCCAAATTTTTATCAATAAATTTGAGAGTGATTCTCTTTTTGTTCTTTGTGAACTTTTCGATCTTTCTTGTTGTGTCATATCCAAGGGATCAAACTGGTTTATCAAGTGATTTTCATCACACTTGTGTGGCCATTCCTAGCCATTGGCGTGAAGGGGCGAGTCGAAATAGCAACAATCTTTGGTTTAATATACTAAAGGTGGGGGCTACTCAAGTCAACATTCCGTGGTTCCACCACCTTGCTTAATTAAAGGCGAGTTGAAACAACAATAATCTTAGGTTTGATATACCTAAGGTGGGGGTTACTCAAATTCTTTGAAGACCAAGGATTATCCTTACAACTTGGAGTGACGATTCCTTCGGGATTCCGCGTCAAGAGGGATAGAAAGAAGGGTGTCTTAATGTTATCACATGTAGGTTATTTGGAGAAAGTGATAAAACGTTTTCGGATGGAAGAATCAAAGATTGTTTCAACACCTAATGGAGCTCATTTTAGGTTGGCATCAGTTCAGCATGTTAAAGAATGCATTGATACTGAACATATACCATACTTAAGCGCAGTGGGAAGTACTATGTATGCTATGGTAGGGTCAAGACCAGATTTAGCATATGGAATTGGACTTGTAGCATGTTTATGAGCAAGCCAAATGATGATCACTGGGAAGCAGTGAAATGGATGTTGAGTCTAAACCTGACATACACAAAGGGGGATGACTTCAAGGTTCAAGGATATGCAGATTAAGATTTGTTGGGGACTTCGACAAAATGAGATCGATAAGTGGGTATGTGTTTACAGTGGGAGGTAACACAGTGAGTTGGAATTCCTGTCTACAGTTAGTGGTTGCTTTATCCACCACAGAAGCATAATATATTGCATTGTCGGAAGCTGTAAAAGAGGCTATATGGCTCAAGAATTTGCTGAATGACATGGTACTTGAGCAAGGAAAAGTTAAGGTGTGGTGTGACTCACAGTCAGCAATCAGTTTTTCAAAGAATAGGATGTTCCACGAGAGAATAAAGCATGTGGTAGTTAAATATCATCATATTCGAGACATGATTGAAGATGAAGAGGTTGAAGTTCTCAAGATTCACACCTCACAAAATCCTGCCGGATATGCTTACCAAATGCTTACCTGTGAACAAGTTTTTGGCAGCCTTGAAGCTGCAGAAGCTGATCGAATGAACATAGGATCATGATTGCCAGAGGTTAAGTCCTAGTAAGTGCAATTTACTTAGAGAAGAGAGGTTTGGAAAGTTGAAATAAGGTGGAGTGTTATGTGGTTCTGTTTCAATTTCCGGTTTTCATTTAAATTTGAAGCAAAACCAATCTTCGGTTTAGAGTGAATTTACAACACCAAAATAAACCAAAGATGAAGACCTTTCATTCAATACAGAAGGTTTTGAAAGTCAAAAAGGAGCTGAGGGAAAAGCTTTCTCCTTCGTCATTCTTCTTTGTCATTTTGCTTTTAAATGGGGGTTCATATTGTTGTTGTGTTTCGTTGGAATTTTTGCTCTGTTTTAAGCTGTACTATCTTTCTCTCTAGTAAATTGCCGGACTGAATCTGGCCCCGGTGATGTAGCTATCCAAATCGGAAGTGAACACCGGGTAAAAATTGCTCTGTGTCAGCTCTACGCAATTCCTTTATTATTTAAGTTTTGAAAATCAAATCAAAGAGTAATAGGACCTTTATAGACATTATTGGTGAGTTGAGCGAATGCTGAAATCTAACAATCGACGGAGAATATGAATAACGAGTTTCATCGATGCCATTGCAGAGTAGTGGTGATGATCTTCTGGAAAATATTTGTATTTACTGTTGTCACTGTAAGAAAATTGGTTATGGCCAAAATTAGGAATACAGCTTTGTTTTAATCTTCCGGTCCGGTTCGGTTTAGCAATTTTGGGTAGTATAATCGTGTGGCAAAATGCATGTTAATCTTTCGACATCTTGACTGACACTTTGTGTCATATTCACACAAGCAACTGTATTAACTAATTCTAGATTAAACAGTTATAATCTTTCCCGCTAAGACATTACTTATGGGCCACGGACTTCTTACATATTTGGGCTTATGTCTATTGTTCAACCCATAATTGTCAGTATCTTGTAAGATATCATTGTTGTATGTTTTGTTTTACTCCACACATTGTGAGTTTTACATACAAAAAAAAAAAGGATCTTTATAAGGATCTTTCTAAAACTTGTGAATTTTTGTTTCCGGCATCTTTCTTAAGCTTTTTTCTGGCTGTCAAAATGTGTCTTCTAATGGCTGATCACATGTACTCTGGTCCACACTACATTATAATACATTCGTGTTCACATCTTCGCTTCGTATTTTCTTCGTCAACTTTAATCCAACTTGTTGCAACTTCTTTGGCTCTTCACTCATAACTCCAACTACCTAACTAAACGAGTGTCTTATATGGAACGTCATTTGCTCTATTTTAATTACTTGAGCTATAAGTTAGATATGCAAGCACAAAAATGAACTTGAGCTTAATGTCTACTTTGTTGTAAGCGTTTTGTCCTTGTCAAAATCCTTGAGCCGAAATCGGAGATATCAGTGTCTACATCAGCATTGATATCACTTGCGATCTAATGATGAAGAACAGGCAGGCAATGAAAAGAGCCAATTTGTTTGTTTCTAAAAGTGGGCCTTTTTCTCATACGTCATAATGGTTTCCAAAAGCTTATCTCCGTCTTTCTATTGTTCACCACACAGTTCATCCACTAACTCTCTATATAAACACAGTGTAAAAGAGAATTGAGAAACAAAGAGTTAGTTCTTAAACCAACCAGTCAAAATGATGCGTCTTATCTTCCTCTTATCCCTTCTCTTTGCTCTGTCCAATGCCTCTGTTCAAGATTTCTGTGTCGCTAACCTGAAACGCGCTGAAACCCCTGCGGGTTACCCTTGCATTCGCCAAATTCATGTCAAAGCTAGTGACTTTGTCTTCTCTGGCTTAGGCACTCCTGGAAACACAACAAACATCATCAGCGCCGCGGTCACACCTGGTTTCGTTGGTCAGTTTCCGGCTCTGAATGGTCTAGGCATCTCTACAGCTAGACTTGACTTAGCTCCCAAAGGTGTTATCCCAATGCACACTCACCCTGGTGCCTCTGAGGTTCTCTATGTTCTTGAGGGCTCCATTACCGCTGGGTTTGTCTCCTCTGCAAACGCTGTCTTCGTGCAAACGCTTAAACCAGGACAGGTCATGGTTTTCCCACAGGGCTTGCTTCATTTTCAGATCAATGCGGGAAAATCCTCTGCTGCAGCATTTGTCACTTTTGGCAGCTCTAATCCGGGTCTTCAGATTCTCGATTTCGCACTTTTTGCTAACAATCTTCCCACTGAACTCGTTACGGGTACTACTTTCCTTGACCCTACTACAGTCAAGAAGCTCAAGGGTGTTCTTGGAGGAACTGGCTAAAAAAGCCTTGGAGCTCCTTGATTAAAAACGGCAACAACTGTTCTTCTTTTCTCTGTAATGGATTCTTGTCTTCTATGTTTTGTCTCCCCTGTAATTCTTCAAAACCTGTCAACATTATTACATTGTATGTGAGTTTTTCATCTAAGATCTCGAGTTACCTCTGTGAACCTTCTAATTTAGGAAAAGAAAACAAAACGAAAATATGCCAACTTTTAGGACCAAACTCTCACATGGGTTTCAAGTGGTCCCAACTCCATAAGTTTAGATTGGTCAACTACAATTATTCTACACGGTATGTATGAGATTTGCCTTAAATGTACCATTCAAAAAGGAAACATCACGCGCAGTATCATCCTTCTGTTTCTTGCAAACTTAGATCTACAGCTCGTAATGAAACACACAGATAATTCTTGTAATCTCTTTGAAACGCATAGTCAAATTAGAGAATCTCAAAAAAAAATATAGTTATCAAATTTTTTTAGAGAATCTCTGTAACTTTCATTAACAATCATCCCCGAAACTCAATTTCCATTGAAACGACTGGTTCCAGATTAAAGCAACAGACTGAATTACCATTAGAACATTCGGATTTACTCAGATCTAAACAACAATTTTAAGTTGCAGTCAATGACTATAGATCAACAGATAATAAAAGACCAAAATTGAGATGACTTAACTCAGACTTCAATTATCCACAATGCTCTTCAAAACTGGTGATTTCTTCGACAATATCTAAATCGGAAGAAGATGAACCAATGAGCTTAGCTGATTCAGTGTCTATCATTGATCTTAAGTAAAAGCTGTCTTCTTTTGAAAAGCAAGAAAGCAGCAACAACTACTTGCAAAGCTGCCACTAAACCGGCGAAGAAAAGCCCCACCGTCTTTCCTGTGTTCAGCTTCTGCTTCGGAGGCGGTGGATGATTATGGTTCCTTTTCTCTCTCCATTTCTTTCTGCGATGAAACTTCTCGTGAACCGCCTTGTTAATCCCGACTCTTACTGGAGGAGACGGGAATCTTGGCGGCGGTGGATATAAGGATGGAGACGGCGGCGGAAATGTCGACATCGGTGGAGGCGGTGGAGCAATAGATGAATCTTGTGATTGTGAGTCTCGGAAGATAAAAGCAGAGGTGAAGAAGATGAAGCACAACAGAAATAGTCTTAACCTCAGTAATGGCGGTTCCATCGATAGAATTCAAAAAATCTTAAGAAACTACAGATGAATTCGAGAAAAATGCAGGGGAAACAAAGTGAGATTTGAGGATTTATACTTGCCAACGGGTTCAAAATCTCAGAATTATGAAATTAGGGTTCTCAATAAGAATAACTGCAAAATCAATAGGAGAATAATGTGAATGGAGTTACAGAAGATAACAGAGAAGCGAATCTGAAGAAAGTGTAACGTAAAAATCGGTGATTGATTGAATGAAGAAGAAGAGAAGAAAGATGGTTAATTATGTTTCTAAATTAGGAAGGTAGTGACGAAGGAAGAAGACTGATTAGAGGTTTTTTGATATTTTAAATATCCGGTGGGTCCAAGCAAACCTTTGAATTTGGGCCCTTTTGGATCCCTTCTTTAGGCCCATCATCATATACATACATATCACAGCGGTAAGTTTCAGAGGTTGAAGTGCTGAATTCGAGCATTAGCCATTTTGCCGCCCCTTTATGATGTGGATAAACATACTCGGATGCAAGACTATGTATGAACGATGTGGGATCCGCAGCTATAATATTCAGAGTTAATTAATATCCATAGTCACCAAAAACAAATTCATAAGCGTGATATGCTAAAAAGTATTTTCAAACCTTAAATCAATTTACATTTTCTGAGACAAAATAAAGTCATGATGTTTACTTCTTGTTTCCCAATGTATTAATAGTTCCAAACTTAATCCCCACAAATAAAAGTTTAATACATATTTTCACACGAAACTGAAATCAAATTAGTTCACTGCATCGAGTTAACCGCTAAGTACGGAAATTAGACCGTAATGTGTGACTAAACCAGAAATTACCCGGTTAATAATCTAATAACGCCTGATTTAGATCCTATTTTTTTGACATGTTTAACTTAAAAAATAAATCTGAAGGTTCAGTTCTTCAGAACGAAATATCCCAAATTGCAAACTCTAGAACTTTGAGAGATTCTTTATTTCTCTCAAAATCGATGGCTTTAGTTGCAAAATCTGAAACTGAAACCAATGCTTCTATCGGTGATGATGAACTCAACGATAACGACTATGACCTCCGAGAGAAATAGAAGTTTGATGTCGAACAAACCATTGAAGAGTTCATCGACGAGCCACCGATCAGAGAGAACATAGTTTCAGGATGTGGCCGTGATGAAGACGCCGACAGTGATTATGAACGACAGAACATGAGGCGAGGATCGGGAAATGTCTTCAAGGGTCAAGTCTTCTCTAGTGCTCACGTTTTCAGACAGACGATTGTTGAACATGCGTTGAAGAACTATTGCAATATATGGCAATTGAGGTATAATAAAACAAAAACTGGCATATAAGTGTTTATGTTCTGGGTGTAGTTGGCGTGTGTATTGTTCAAAGATAGGTGAGTATGAGAAATGGGTAGTAAGGATTAGAGAATCGTCATAGTTGCTATCCTAGTGGGGAATTTGAGTTGCTTAAGGTCCATGTGATTGCTATGTTATTTGTAGACAAAATCAGAGAGATACCTGATTATTTTTTGCCTATAAAAATGGAGGAGTTGGTGTTTGAGAACTATCAAATACATGTTAGGCATCAATGTCAATCTGCTAGAAATTAAGGCAATAAATGGATAGAGAAGGCTTATGACAAGCAATTTGAAAGGCTAAGAGATTACAAGGCTGAGATCTTACACTCAAATCCTTACTCTTCAGTTACATTAGATTGTTTGACAAATGCTGAAGGGTTAAACATTTTTAATAGATCCTATGTCTGCTTAGAGCCATTAAGAAGAGCATATAAGGATTCATGTGGGCCTCTTATAGGCGTATATGCATGTTTCATTAGGGCAAAAATGAAAGGGCAATTGTTAGAGGCCTTAGGAAAAGATGGGAACAATGCAATATATCTAATAGTATGGGCTTTTGTTCAGAAAAAAAATATGGACTATTGGATGTGGTTCTTGCACAAAATCAAGGCTGACTTGATTATGGAAGATGGTCATGACTATTTTATCATATCTGATCGCCAGAAGGTTGTATTTTCACACTACATACTTGGCATTATGTAGTATATGTCTATGTTATCATGTCTGACTTTGTTTCATTTTTTATATGTAGGGATTGTTGAGGGCTGTCCAACTAGTGCTCCCTAACATAGAGTATAAAGCCGATGACATACATTGCAAAAGCCGATGATGAAGCTTTTAGTGTAGAATCTGGAATGGAGTTACACCAAGGCTCAATACACAGAGAACTTAAAACGACTACAAGACTATGATAAAGTTGTTTTTGATGATGTGATGGATCAGGATCCGCCCACATGGTGCAGAGTCTTTCAGTAGGTTTGGAACCATTATAAAGATGTTGAAAACAACGCCACTGAGTCTTTCAACAACACCATAGTAAAAGCAAGGCAGAGACCGATGATTCCAATGCTATAAATCATAGCGAGATATGCCATGTTATGTATTGCCAAGAGGGCGATTTGTTATTCATCATACAATGGCTGGTGTACTCCATTCGTTGAAGATGTTTTGGCGAATTCACATGACCTTGTAGCAAACTGCAGAGTATACAAGAACACCAACAACATGTATCAAGTGGTAGTGAATGGGTGTTCCAACTTGGTAAACATGGATACAAGATCATGCTCTTGCAGAAAATGAGATGTCTCAGGAATTCCATGTGAGCACTCTTATGGTGTGATATTGAGCAGGTTATGGTGGTAGAAGACTATGTCAATCACTGGTTTCACACAAGCACTTGGCGAAGAACCTATGAATGAGGTATAACTCCAATGAGAGGTACAATGTATCGGCCAACAACTGCGTCTGCTTTTGTACATAAATCACCAATACCATCACAACCAGGTCACAAGAAGAAGAGCAAGAAAGATAAAAGAGTGAAGGGAAAGAATGAGTCATCTAAGAAGAAACAAATTGTGAAGAAGCGGATCATGCAATGTGAGATATGTGGAGCAGCAAACCATAATTACCGTTTTCATGGTGAGAAATAATAAAAGAAGACAAAAGCTTAGGTATTCAATTTACCTTAGGTATTCATAGTGTAGCTAGGAATATATAATACCTATCTTTTCTCCCTTTCAAAAAAGAAAAAAAAAAGAAAATTGAAATGATTGAATTTGAGTTAATGTTTTGCTCACTGTTTTATGTTTTCGTGGCTCAATCAGGGTGAATCTTTGCAAGGAGTTGTAACACACCAGCTTACCAAAGGTGAACCCTTTCAAGGAGTTTCAACACAGCAAAAGTAGATGCTTGAAGTTTGATAGGAGGTGCTTTTGGGTTAGAGATCGTTTATGTATGTTTTTGAGATCTCTAAATAGATTGTTTACCGGCTACATCCATTGTTTTTGGAGGCCTTTCCCATCTTTTGTATTGGCTTAATGTTATTATAGGTGAATGAAGAACCTTATTAGTCTCTTAGCTTTTGTAATTGAAGAACCTTAATGATGAATGAAGTATCTTTGTGTTTTCTATCTCATTTAGTGTTGTCTAATTTACTAATTGAAATCTCATGACTTGCAAAAGAAACGGTCACTACAAACACATTCTCATGACATGTCAGTTCTTACAAACACAAACTGCAGAATAGGATCATCGAAGTTAACAAACTACATACACAAAGTTAACATTAGGGACACAAACTACATACATAAAGTCATGAATTGCAATTCCCCTAAATCATTCAAGCAATTTCATGATTCCAATACACACCAAAACTAAACTGATGGCCATACATATCTTCATCTTACACTATGATTCTTGCACCATTGCATCCATTTTCTCCTTCATTTCATCATCACTTCTTGGATGCACATTCCCAAACAATATTGACAATGTCTCTATCTCATTAACAAGAGCTTCATCAACCCACTTGAAGACATGAGGATCATCAACTAGCTACAATACATCAAAAAAACAATGGACAACATCTATCAGCTCCCATAGGCGAGATCAGCATCAACAAAAATAGGTGAAGAATTACAAGCTCATTATATCTCATGAGCATAAAACTTTACATAAACTTGATGATAACCAAACCTAATATAACTAAACTGATAATTACCAAAGTCCAATTATTTTAATACCCTCGTTCAAGATGAAGAATATGTACTTTAAATAACAACATCCAAAAACTTTTTCCGTTAGCATTGAATAAATTTATCAATTTTCAACTTAGCTCTATGTCCTCAATGATGGAGAAAAGCGTTAAGAAAATTACATCAAACTCCATTACTTCCTCGAGATACTTCTCCCGAAACACCAGATCCAACAGTTCATCATCGTCCGATACTAAAATTGGTGCAAGTGAATAATATTTTAAGGGTGTAGGTGGAGCCCCTTAGTGATTCCTCCTAAATACCCAAATGATAAAAAAAAAGATGATGGTGTTACCAAATATTTTATAGTCAATGGTTTTAAAAGACATGACTTAGATCACATAAGCTTTAATTTATAGTCAATGTCTTTTGCTTCACTCTCACAAACTTGATTGTTCAAGTTTATTCATGGAACCTTATAACAATACAAGAGATTTCGTCTTTTCTTTTCCTAAAGACTGCTTCTTTTATCAACTCTTTCGCTACCGCATGCGGATCTTTTATTCTGCGGTGAAGAAAACTAGAAATCTATGTTTGGTTTGATTACCAATTAATATGTTATTATGTTTTCCGATTATTTTCGTTTCTTCTCATATGTTTTTTTTTTGTTATGCAGTTATAATTATATATTATTAAACTCTTGGAAATTATATTAACTAATGTTTCAGTTTTAAGTTCTTTCTGTTTATATGAAATTTATAATTTATTTAACCCGCGCAACTCGCGCGGGTAGCATCCTAGTATCTTAGTTATTCTGATCATCATAACGTATGAATAACATACATACGTATATATATATATACATGTCAATGTATGCAGCAAATACATGCATGCATGTATACTTGTATTCAACATTCCTATATACAAAAAAAAAATCTATGCCACATAAAATTTAATTAATTACTTAGTTTTAGTGAATGATAATGTACACTTTTTGTTTAATAGTAATGTATTATAATGGTATAATATAACAATCCTGGAGTCTGATAAGCTAAACTTAGTAAAAATGGTAGTATATAGGCCTAGTAAATTAGTAATGTTTATAATTAAAGACCATATATAATGATAATCAAAAAGACCCAAAGAAGTTATTTATATTGTTTGGATCATCATATGTTTCCTCAAGAGCAACCGCGGGGTTTCACGGTTGGGCGGTGGGAGAAGGTTTGGTGTTGAGAAATGCAGAGTTTGAACAAATCTTGTTGACGTCATATCTGCTTATATCGAAATTTGTTATAGCGTTTAAGCCTCTGAACTTTATTGCCGCTATATCGTACGCCTCCGCTGCTTCTTCTTGCGTGCCTAATTCATCACAGTTATAAATTGTCACATATACATATAACTATTACAAAAATTGATAATGTGTAATTATGCTGTTATCAAAGTATTTCCTACTAAATGTGCCAAGGTACAAGTCTTTGTTTCCAGCAACCCTTCCAATTCTAGCTTGCCACCTTCCTTGTTGGTGATGCCTGCATGACAAATTGACGATGATCATGATCCTCTAGTAACATCTACATTCTCTATTGCTCATAAGTATAGATAGATATTGGCTATACAAGTTTTAATATATATGTCCAAATCAAACCTTGTAACTCCTCTGTACACCGAAGCTCCTCTCGAAAAACCACTGCTGTTCCTATAATAATACGAGAGTTTCATTAGAAAGAGTTGCTTTAATTATGTGCAGAGCATCAAAGTTACCAAATGTTTATTTTGCAAAGAGAGTGATGTTTGGGTTGCTTAATTTACCTCCTTAACATGGCAACAAATTCTTGTCTATTCATGTTTTTGAGTTCCTCCATTTCCTTTTCGTAATTACTTAGCTGAATATAAGATCGTCAAAACATTGATATTACAAGCCACATCTACATAGCTAGCTCTAGATTTCCGTCAAAATACTTACATTCAATATCTTTATATCTAATGAATTGCGTCAAAATAAACGAGAATTACAATGAATTAATCAATTTTAGACAGGAATATGAATATGATATATGGGCGTCCAACGTAAAACCATTTAATATTGAATGGATTAACTTTTAGATCATATATTAGGTTAGAGTGACCACCATTTCCGATGCTCTTTCATACATGCCTTGTTAAGCCAAAATTATCATATATATTATTAGATTAGAGGGACACCAATATTTCCGATGGGAAATATGTTACCATCTAACAGAATTCGTCTTGAACAACTAATTTGGATGGATTTAAGACAATAATAGGTCTTCCCGAATAGAAATAAGTGTGTATATAGATTCATAAAAATGTCAGTAAGTGTGTGTATAGAGTTGTAGTTAGAAGTGTCGACATAGGGACCGCATAAAACTTACAGGGGAATTTAAGTGAGTGGTAGGACCCCAATACTTCAGAGCCGCTAAATCATATGCCCGAGCCGCTTTCTCTTCATCACCATACCCTCCTGTTTTTATATATAGTTTTTTCTTTAAATTTACAGTTTCAAATTGGTTTCTAAAGAGAAAATTTTAATCCTTCAGATAAATTAAAGACTAGGGCAACAAGAATTCAAAGAGACTTGCAACATAGGTTGGTGAAAGTAAATTTTTTTACTTACCAAGATACACTGGTTGTTGAAGAAGCGAGTTGGACGAAAGTAAATTCGAAATCAAAGTAAATTGTTAGTAAAATTATTTATGAATATATTGAATCGGAAATTATTTATGTTTTGGTTATACCTTGTTTTCCTTTCCTCGTTTGTCCTTCTTTCTTACAAGTATTGTCCCATAAGTGAGCTTCATATCTTCTTGTCCATCTGTGCCTGTATTTGCGCACATATGTATATATATGTGTCGACACAATCACATAATCGTAGCATTCACATTTTTATTACGTGTAAGTTTGAGGCATCATTATTTAATTATGTACGTACCTTGTAACTCCACGATACTTAGAAGTTCTTTGTCCAAAACTATCAACCGACTTCTTAACCGATTCTTTTGCCTGTGATTTACTAGTCGATCTCTTTCGCTTATCATCTACCTTAACCGGTTCTTCTTCCACCCACATAGATACATTTGATTTGTTGATCAAATCAGAACAAGCGTCATGGCTCATAGCTAATGATAGTATTGAGCCTTTAGTGTTATAATCAGTCTCTTCGCTACTAAAATGATTAGTATTGCTCGTACCACCCTCTCCAGTACTTGAGATTGGAAATGTTGGAGTGTATTCCCTTAACCAAGATTTGAAAACCGAGACCAAACCAACTCTCTCAAAAGCTCCATAATCATTGCTTGGATTCGGATATTGTGGTCTAACCACAGTACAATTGACATTGGTTTGGTTATGGTTAATAGGACACTCGGTTTGATGAGAGTTCGAAAGAAAGTCTTCCAGCTTTGGACCTTGTTCTTCTTCATGATGATAATCAAGGTTACTATCATATCTCCAAGCTACATATATATGAATCAAATCAAGACTATTAACAATGAATAAACCAACAAGTAACAACGTATATATGTATGTATATACCAGGAGGATGATATGAGAGAGGATCGGTGGAAAAGAGAGAACCATTGGAACCTTCGTTTCTAACTTCAAACTCTTGCTCTTCTTTTTCATCTCCATCGCAGATTCTCAAATGAGGTGTCAAAGAAAACCCTGACCATTTTTTCATCTCTCTCTAGTATTATATTTAGGGTTTCGTCTTTTATATGATATTGTAGTCTAATACATGTGAATATATCTTGTTTTTCGACGTCTAGAGACTACATATATAAAACAGATTTTATTAGAAAAACAGGAAGATACGAAGAGGGTTCAAGACAAAACAAGTGGCGGTGAAGTTTTGTCGTGAAGAAATGAAGAAGAAGTTTCTCTCTCTTAATTACACATTCTTTTCTGGGCACTTGCATCTGACTTCTATAAAGGATTGTGTCTACTTTCTCCTTAGATCTTCTTGATGCATATACACATGGCACACTTTAATCAAATTTTATTCTTTTTAAGTTAGATTCATTATAACATTACGTTGAATTTAATTAAATGTGGAATTTGGCAAAAACATTTCTACCATAGAATCTAATTCATTTTTCTAATGTGAAATCTAGAAAAATAAATTATAACCAAATAGTAAGAGAAGAATTTGATAGAATATAAAATATTATTTTTGTAATAAAATATTATTTTGTAATAAAATATATATTATATTTTGCCCTATAAAATAATGTAATTGTTGTAAAAAAAAATAACTTAATTAATTTTTGGACTCAATTGAAAACCAAATGCATACCCAAAATTTATGAAATATATATATATATATATAATGATTTATATATGAACATTTAGTTATTTAAATATTTAAAATTTCAATTATAATATAATATACTTATCAATTTTTGAATTTAAATAACAAAAAAATTGAGATAAAATTATCCTAACCAAAACCAAACCCGATACGAAAAACATAATTTATAAGAACATAACTCAAACTTTACTGAACCGAACTCCAACCAAAATTTTAAAATCGTCGGATAGGTCTTATATAGTTAAAATCGAAATACCCGAAACCTAAAACTTTAAAAGCTTTACCGATAAGATCTGGATACTTCAATGCTTATGTGTAATTATACCGAGCCGAGTTCGATCTAGAAAAAAATATTCAAATATGTGTGAAGTGAGTGCAACCAAAAACCTAAAAAAATTCTTATTTGAATCCGTAAGGATACCTAAATATGTACTCCTTAGGGCTTATTACTTTCTTTGTATCTCAACACATGTACTCTTTACCTGCTTATACACTCATAACGCAAAATTTTACGACTCAACCTGTGTTATATACCCATCACCAATACATTTCAGGATTCATCATGACAGGAGCTTTTGTTCATGGAGCTATCTTTTTTTTTTTATCAGAGATTACAATCCAGAACAAAATGAGGATGCAAGAATAGCAACATGGACTAAATGACCTGTCTAAGCAAAGGGCCTTACCCCGAATAGTCTTGACTCTGGTAAAGTTTTCAATAAGCTTTTTTGGTGCCTTTAAGCAAATTATTGAAGACCTATTCACGGGTGAAAAGAATACAATATTACATAAAACAGAATACAACAAACTAAAGAAAATACTAGAAACACAAGAGAGAAACAACAAATAAAAATAGAGGAGTAAGGCCATCCTTAATGGTGGTTTCTTAGAAAAGTTCTTAAAATTTTAAAATATTAAAAAATAGAAAGTGGGAGAGAACATTTAAGAAACCATAAGAGGTTCTTATTTGAAAACTTTAAGAAACCACAAAAAAGAGTTTTAAGAACCCTCTTACATTTGTCACATTCTAATTGATTCAATTTTTATTAAAAATATTAAAATTTAATTGGGTACAAACTTTTAATTAAAATATTATTATTAAAATGTTAAGATACTCATTTTAGTTTTCTCTTTATTGGAAATGCTCTACTGCGTGATAAAAAACATGGTATTTTATCTTTCTCGAATGATTGACTCCCGATGAGATATAAGAATTAAATCTCCCGTCATTCGTGACACTTTGTGCTATCTTGACAGCATGCCGATTGGCTTGACGGGATGTTAAGAACCAAAGCATGAACCACGCAAATGCTTCAAAGTTGTCCATAAAGAACTTAAGTTACACAAAAGGTTATCTGGCATTGTTATGTTCCTTATTACATGCATTTGTTTGTTTAAATCATAACTGATTCCATTAGCAATTTTCGATTACTCTGTTTCTTCATGGCCTTTGCTATTAATATAACCACATATTGGTTACCATTGCTAAAAACTTTAGAATCCTTTGCTTCCATATATTCCACAAGATCCAAGGTAAGGTTGAAAGCCCTTATTTCCCGAGAGCTTCCTTCTCACTCTGGTCAAGAAAAAGGTTCATGTGAAAGCTGATTGATCTTCCTATACCTTGATGTAGTTGCGAGAAACCAATTGTGTTCCACACCTAAACGGGGATACTGCATTCAAACAGAGCATGGTAGATCGTATCTTCATGGAGATGGCATTTATGATAAAGTTGATAGACCTGCATTCCATGACTTTAAAGCTATTTGGCGACTGCCAAGGCACATGACAACACTCTCCATATGAAAAACTTTATCCTTGGTGCTGTTTTGATTTTTCTGACACGCTCTTCGAGTTTTCAATAGTTATGTTTAAGAGAATAGTGAGACAACTCCCATAGTCAAACGAGAGTACTTACCATCTCTCGTCCAGCTCCGACACCATTCCTCTTCCATCTCAATAGTTGTGGGGGTGATAATATTTTGTTCTTTTCTTTAGCTGGGAAAAATGTATTAGCAAATCTAAATTCCATTTTCCTTGATTTTATGATATCAAAGACTTTAAGATTAAAATCTAGTTGTGGCTTTTTGTTTAAAGGTCTACGGGCGATCGTCGTATACCATTCATCCAGCCAGACATTAGATTGCTATCCATTACCAATTTATTTCTCAGACCTTTCTCAAGTAACTCTCGACCAAAAACAGTTATCCTCTATGCATATGAGGGTCTGTTACCTTTTCATGCAATCAAAAAGTCCTTATTTGCATAATGTCAACTCTTATCAACCAGTGCTAGTAGAGATTGCGGATCAGATGCATCTTTTTCCATGAAACCCAATGCAATCTTTTTCTTATCTTTAGTATTGTTCCACTAGAAACTCGTCATGGCATTGGTCAGATTTGCATTGATTTGGTGAGTTTGAAACATGACATGACGTAAGCCACATACTTGATGAAGACTTCTTTGCCGCCAAGCGATAAGGTTTTTCCATACCAGCCGGTTAAATCCAGTCCTTAATCTATTGGTAATAAACACAGGTAACTTCCTCTTGGAGCCACTACGACATTCTGGTAAGCGCAAATATTTTCATGTACCTCATTCTTGAGATATTCTTATTAAAGAGCCAAGAAGTCTTCTCAAGATGGGGTCCATGTTATCCCCATAGGTGATGGCAGACTCTTGGAAATTAATTTAATGTCTCGAACGTGTCACCATAGAGCTTAAGACAGCGGATGATTTCACTACATTCCTTGATGTTTGCACGACATATAAAGAAACTGTCATCAGCAAATAAAAGATGTCAAATAGATAGGTTGCTTCTGTTAACGTTGTCCATGTTATCCTGCATTCCTCTTCATCTTCTTTCATTAAGTGAATTAAAGTCTCAACTTATAAAATAAAGTAAAAAGGTGAGAGAGGATCACTTTATCTTATACTCTTTTCGAGTTCCACCATTAAGTGAGATCGAGTAAGTGACTGACCGAACACATTCCATTATCCTTTATACATTGTCTTGAAACAAATCCGGCAAAATTGTTTTCTCTCATATGTCAGAAAAATAAGAGATAATGATCGTAAAAGCAAGAAATATATGTAAAACCAACCGTTGGAATGACAATCCCACCGTTTAATATGAATAACTCTAAAACACGAAACATCCTTGAAACTTTTAGCCCAACTGGAGCATGTTCAAGCTTTCATGCATTGTATTGAATCAAATGCAGCGGAACTATTTTCTCTCCAGCAAATAAAAATGAAAATTAAAGCTTCAATCAACTTCAATGAACATCAACCCAAGAAAGATATCCCTGTCTTATAGCATGTATAAGAAACTGAATGCAAAGTATGATCAGAAGAGAGATTTATCAAAACAAACAAAGGAGATATAAGCATAAAGATGTTGATTGGCATTAAACAATGACTCGATGAGAGAACTTCTTTCACTCTTTCGAAAGAGAAAGAAACTCGTTAATGGGAGGATAGTTGATTAAAACTTGAAAAAGGTCATGGCACTAACATAGAGAGAAGAAGGAGATTTCCCAATAAGTTATGCATTCAACATTTCCTTTTTATCTCTTTCTTTAAGATGCGAGAAACTGAGGATCAGAAAATCAGGAGATCGAAGATACTGCAGCTAAGCAACAGAAGGTCAGGAGAGATCAACTGACATCAATCACGTGCTTGACGCGTGAGAAGAAGAAATGAAGATCCGTGTAAAAGATATTCGAAGACATTTATGCAAGAAGATCTTCGAGAATCAAGAAATTCCGAGTATCAAGGAATTGGTAAGAAATCTCCGAGAATCAAGGAGCTGACAAGAAGATCTCCGTGATTCAAGGAATTGATGGAAAGTCGCCTATAAGAGCTTTGGAAGAAAGCAGTATAGGGTTAGCACTTCGGAGAAATGAAAATGTTTTATGAAAAAAGAGTTTTAATACACATAGGTTAGATCAGACTTTGGTGTCATTCACAAAGAGTGAATTTTTGTAAGAAAAATTCATCTTTAATAAAGTTTGTTTGTTGAGCTTAAAATCAAGAGTGTGTAAGAGTGCGGATTTAATATCTTCAATTGGTATCAGAGCGGTTCACCGCATATTCTGTAAAAATCTTTACAGGTGTGGGTCTTGGGAAAGATGGATAATTCGCATCTGGTGGCAGTGACAAAACCTTTGAAGTTAGATACATATAACTATGGCTACTGGAAAGTGCAGATGATGCAAGTCATCAAAGAAATTGATACCGATGAATGGTCGGCTGTTGAGGATGAATGGCAATCACGTGAAGATAACAATGGAGGACTGAAACCAAAGAGACAATGGTCGATTGAAGAAAAGGCTGAGGCTAAGTGGAATTCTCGAGCTCTGTCAGCCATTTTCAATGGTTTGCATTTTAATCAGTTTAGACGGGTTCAGGGGTGCACAATAATGAAAGAAGCGTGGGATATCTTCAAAGTGTCATATGAAGGGACTATCAGTGTCAAGAATACTCGTATTGAGATTCTAGCTTCTCAATTTGAGACGCTGACAATGAGAGAGGATGAAGGAATTGAGGATTCAACAGCAAGTTGTCATCTATGGCGCATGAATCTCTAGTCTTAGGAAAGACCTATAAGGAAAATAAGCTTGTTAAATTTTTTTTGAGATGTCTCCCTCAGAAATTTCACGGACACAGGTCTGCATTGGAGGTAACAAATAATATCAATACCCTAAAGTATGATGAAGTTGTGGGAATGATGCAGACTTATGAACTTCAGATGTGTAAGAAGGATCAGGCAGTGAAGGGAAATATTTTGTGTCTGAAGAAGAGCCAAAAGTTAAAGAATCTATAGAAGACTTTGAAGAGAAAGTTGGTTTAATAGTAAAGAAGTTTATGCGAATGGCTGAAAGGGGACATAGGAAAGAATTTCAAACATCAGCTCGAACCTTAACTGACAGAGATAACAACAGATCAGACAAACAGTGTCTTGAATGTCAAGGTTACGGTCATTTCAAAGCAATGTGTCCTACAGCTAAGAAGAAAATGTCAGTTCAGTGCTATGAGTGTAAGGGATATGGTCACACAAGACCTGAATGTATCTCAAAACAAAGTGGAAAGTCAGCAATAACGTCTTGGAGTGATAGTGAGAGTGATGACGATGAGACATATATCTTGAACAACTTTGTTGCTAGACTAGGAATTGTTGAAGTCACGTTCGATGGAGATGCGCAAAATGATCAAGATTCTGACAATGAAAATGATGTTGATAGTAAATCAGTATATGGATATGAAGAGTCAGAAGATGATGAGCTGGTGAATATGTCGCAAGAAGATCAGATGTGTATCCTAGTAACATCCTTGGTGGAGACACGAGAAAAAAATAAACATCTCAAAGAAGAAAAGCGCATAGCCAATACTCTTGTTCATAAAACTGAGTATGAGCTACAGAATGTTCGGGCACTGAATTTTGGCCTTGAGCGTAGACTGGCAGAACAGCTAAAGCAGATCAAGATGCTGTCCAAAGCAACAAAAGAGCTGGATTATTTGCTTACGGTTGGCCGAACAGAGAAATGAAATTGTGGGTTGGGTTATGTTGGTGGGTCTTCATCAGAAATGAGGTTTGTCAAAGCATCGTCTATTCAGGAAGAAGACCAACATAATTTGTGTGAGAAACACAATCCTGATAAGAAGGAGATCAAACAGCAGAAACAAGAACATGATGGTAAACAACGATACTCTCATAAGTTACATTACCTTGGTCTAGGGTGGCGTAAGCTGACAGGGTGTTGGTATCGCGGAAGGTTTGGTCACATGAAGTATCAATGTTATTCTATTCACGCCAAGGTCCAACGTCTCAGTAGACAACAGAATGTTGTTGTTAATGAAAACAACAGAAATCTGATTTGGGCCAGAAAAGTTGATTTATATTGTAATGTTGCATTCATAGCTGGGCGAGACAAGTCACATATTGGAAACAGTGATTGGTACTTCGATAGTGGTTGCTCACGACACATGACTGGAGAACAGAAATGTCTCCAAGGGGTTGAAGAAATTACAAGTGGCAAGGTTACCTTTGGTGATGGTGCTAAAGGCAAAATTCAAGGAAAGGGAAGTACTGGTAGTAACTCTAAGCCTAAACTTCAAGATATGTATTTGGTTGATGGCTTAAAAGCAAATCTGATCAATATAAGTCAGCTGTGTGACACAGGCCTTCAAGTATTTTTAACTAGGACAGATTATCGTGCTTTTGACAGAAATGGGAATGTTCAACTAGAGGGTGCTCGATCAGGAAATGACTGTTACATGTGGGTTCCTGGAACTAAATGTTTATCAGCTAAAAGTGATAATGAGGTTCAGATGTGGCATCAACGGCTGGGTGACATGAATTTTCGAACTATGACCAAGTTGGCCAATCAGGAAATTGTTCGAGGAATGCCAAAAATTGAAGGAGATCAATCATATGTATATGGACCCTGCAGTATGGGAAAACAAGTCAAGACTCAACACAAGTCTGTTCCTCATGTAAAATCCAAAGTTCTGCTGGAATTAGTGCACATGGATCTGATGGGTCCCATCCAAGTAGAAAGCATAGCTGGGAAACGATACATTTTAGTCACGGTTGATGACTATAGTCGCGTTACTTGAGTACGGTTTCTTCGTGACAAAAGTGAAACATTAGAGAGTTTCAAAATCTTAGTATTACAACTTAAGACTGAGAAGAAAGGTATTCGATCAATTCGCAGTGATCATGGTGGAGAATTTGCAAATGAGCTGTTTAAGAAGTTCTGCACAGAACATGAGATTTCTCATCAATTCTCAGCACCCAGGACTCCTCAACATAATGGTGTAGTTGAAAGAAAAAACCAGGACATTACAGGAAATGGCTAGAGCAATGCTGTGCGAAAGTAAAGCTCCTAAACAATTCTGGTCTGAAGCAATCAACACAGCATGCTACATAATCAATCGTGTGTATATACGTAAAGGCACTTCCAAGACGTCCTATGAATTGTGGAAAGGCAAAACACCAACTGTGCATTACTTTCATGTATTTGGCTGTGTTTGCTATATTTTGAATGATAAGGATTAGTTGCGTAAGTTCGACTCACGAAGTGATGAAGGGATGTTTCTTGGATATTCTGGTTCTAGTGCAGCGTATCGAGTTTACAATCGGAGTTCCTTAACAGTTCAAGAGACAGTTAATGTGGTCTTCGATGATGCTTCTACAATGAGAGTGACGGTTGAACAATTAAATATGGATACTAAGCTCCAGGAGATTCTAAAGTGTATGACCTTGTCCAATTGCATGTGTCGTCACCTCAAGTTCATCGAAATCACTCCTTTTCAGATGTAATAGGTGCAATTCAGGGGGAGAGAGTCACTAGAGGATGATAAATTAATTTCAAGGAACTGGTGGGTAACACAGTGTTATTAGCATCCATGATAGAGAAAAGTGAGAACATCGAGCAGGTGCGCTTTGTCTCGAACATTGATGCTAAAACATGCAAGGAGGCTTTTCTAGATGAGTTCTGGATTGCATCTATGCAAGAAGAACTTGCAAATTTCAATAAACTCAATGTTTGGGAAGCGGTGTCACGTCCAAAGAATGTCAATGTTGTTGGAACAAAGTGGATATTCAAGAACAAGATTGAGAAGGAAGGAAAGGTAGTCAGAAACAAGTCATGGTTGGTTGCTCAAGGATATTCCCAAGTTGAAGGTGTTGACTTTGATGAGACCTTTGCCCCTGTAGCTCGATTGGAGTCCATCAGACTACTGTTTGGTATGGCATACAATACGAAATTCAAGTTGTATCAAATAGACGTCAAGAGTGCCTTCCTCAACGGTTATTTAGAAGAAGAAGTGTACGTGGAGCAGCCCAAAGGATTTGAAGATCCACATCATCCTGATTATGTGTACAAGCTGAACAAAGCATTGTATGGTTTGAAGCAAGCACCAAGAGCATGGTATGAGAGATTGGAAAAATTCTTAATTGAGAATGGATATGAGAGGGGAAGTGTAGATAAAACATTGTTCACTCTAAACAGTTAGGAGGGTTGTATTGTTGTTCAAATTTACGTGGATGATATCATTTTTGAATCAACAAGTCAAATGATGGTGAAAAAGTTTGTTGATGTCATGACTAGAGAATTTGAAATGAGCATGAATGGAGAACTTATGTATTTCTTCGGCCTTCAAGTAAAGCAGACTGAGGGTGGAATCTTTGTGAATCAAAGTACGTACGCCAAGAATCTGATACAACGTTTTGGGATGCAAACCAGCAAGGCTACAAAAGTTCCAATGGGAATCAGCGAGAAACTGTCTAGAGACGACAGTGGTAAACCTGTAGCTACAACAACTTACATAAGTCTAATTGGGGGTTGTTTTACCTTACTGTGAGTAGACCTGATATTAGTTTATCAGTGGGAGTATGTGCTCGATATCAAGCTAATCCTAAGGAAAGTCACTTACAAGTGGCTAAGCGAGATCTAACACATGGAACATGAAGATCGGTGTCAGGAGACTACCAAATGGCTCAACCACTCCCTTCCTTGGGTCACCTCTGTATCTACGCCTGATCAGCTCATTGGTAAAAAGATAACCCCAGTTGATGTTCACAGGCAGTCCTGCATCGAGAGTATGATCTTGGTAAAGATCCGGTACCAGAGGAGAGATGGCGTCGTGCAAATACTCCAGCTGAGATTTGTTTACACTGCATGACTCCTCCTTTTCCAAAATTGTCGACACGATGTGCTTGGCGACTATCCTAATGGCCGGAATCCTGATGTGAGTGAGCTTTGAAGCCTTACCCTGATACCTGTCATCTGACAACAAATACCACAATTCATTTTTCGGAGGAGAGTTCTTTGACGGTTTCTGCCCAACTGCATACTCATCAAAACCATAAATCTGGCACAACTCCTGAATGGTGATTGTATAGAAGGCTACTCTATACAGGTATGTGAGGTACTGTGCATAAACTGGACTGTGGGGATCAGCGCATGCATGTAGATCACATGTCGCCAAGAACTGTCGGACGACCTTCAGATACAGTGGATAAGCATCAAAGTAGAAATTGGTCAGACCAAGATTATCCAGCAGCTGAACAACATCTTCTAGAATGCCCATCCTATGCAGTGTCTCGCGGCAAAGGAATTTTGTCGGGATCAACGTGTTTATCAGGAGTTGATCATAGAAGCTTTCGTGAAAGCTCTTCCAACCATCTCCCTTAGTTCTATCCTTGTACGTTGCCGTAGTTCTGACAATGGAAAGGGCATCCCTGTTAGCCACACTATCCACAAAGTACGTTTGTTCCGGTCTCAAGCACGGCAAACAGTGAACTAGTCGACCTCGTATAGGCACATCGTTGTACTGTCGCGACGACTGACCGCGCTGCAAATTCGAAGATACCCGGACTTTCTTTGTAGGTTTCTTAGGATTAGAGGTTGATGTTCGAACCATCTACAAAGAAAGAACAGAGACACAACCAGAAAAATGAGTTTGTGATCGAGAAAATTCACAAGAATTTGATATCCTAAGTGTACAAATGATCGGTGGTTCGATTTCTTACCTAATTAAACAATATCAACATCCAGCAATGCAGGTTCGATCTGGAAATCCCTAAGTTTTTCCCTAATCTCACCCTTTCCTCAAGAACCCTAAACTAACTTACTCAGAATTCATGAAGTAAAACATAGACTTAAAATCGAAAATCAATTTCATAAACTTAAGACTGAAAATCGTAAATTGCTATTAAGAGAGAACTCGAGATTTTTGCTAGAAAAGATTGTATATTAAAACTGGAAATTCTAGTACAATTTATAGATCAAAAGATCTTAAAGAAAAAGGAAAAATACTTAAAGAGAAAAAGGGAAAATTCCCTAGAAAGAAAAAATGGGAAATTCCTTTAAAAAGTAAAAAGGAAATTTCCTTAAGAAAAGAAAATAGAAAAAGCCTAAAATAGTTGTTGGGCTTGCACAAGTGGGTATTGATGGGCCTTTTTCGCAAAGAAGACCAAGAAGTCAACTCCGCCAAAAAATCTTAGTTCTGGTCCGCCAAAGAAGTCAGACTCGAGTATCAAATCTTCTAGTTCACATCTTGAACTTCAACTTTAGGCCAGACGATTCCTCATTGGTCTTTTTGTAGTCCGAAATATTCCATGATAAGCTCCAAAAAGTGCCTAAAAATACCTTTTATGCAATGTATGCAATGCCCAACACTAAGTATGATAAATTATACCTAAAAGAACCTAAAACTATGATAACAATGCAAGTATGAATGCAAAACATGCTAAATAATGGCCCTAAAATGTGGTAATTGCAGACACATCAACTCCCCCAAACTTAGTATTTGCTTGCCTTCAAGCAAATATGCATCGATCTAAGAAGGAAGAGAGGTTGCTGGCAATGAGAACATCTTACTTAAACAAAAGACTTATCAAACTGAAAAACCGTAATCCACAAGTGAACCCTCATTCCTTTGTAAGAACCGCAATTTACTTTCATCAAGGCTTAGCATAAAAACCAAATATTCCCTAACACTTAGTTGGACTCTTAAGAAACTCAGATTCGAAACCTATTTCTTTTAAGTGCAGTCCGCAAGAGGGGTTATTGATCAAAGACCTTGGGATTCAACTTCCTCAAATTCAGCTAGTCAATATGGATTAAGCATTTTTGATCACTTCTCAACTCCTACTCGTTTTATTAGCTTCAGCTTTATCAATGAAACACGAAAAAGTATGGGTTTACGCACAGTCCCGGTTCACCTTAGGCATCGATGTATTAGCTTTATTAATAGGACACGAAAAAGTACGGGTTTACGCACAGTTTCGGTCTATCTTAGGCGATATCGAAATGGTTTTATTGATGAACACAAGAAGGTACGGGTTTACGCACAATCCCCGTTCATCTTAGACCATATTATTTGAGCCGAGTTGAGAAGGATGATTCTATATTCATTTTATGCTTTTCTTTTTTACTTAGCTAGCTGAACCTAAGGAAGGATCTTATGCAATGTATCTCAAGCCCCTAATTTGGAAAAAATAGAATTCGATTATGAGGCAACAAATCTGGTTCTTTTTGAGACACAACCTAAGTATTGGTTTCAAAGGTCAATGATCTACCAATCAGTGTTCAAGAGGGAAAAAAAGCAAGTCTAAGAGTTCACTATGGTTACTAGCCAATCAACCTAGCAAGTATGTCTATTTAGCAAGATGATTCCCGAAACTCTAGACTCAATCCTATATGAATGTAATGCAGCTACATGAACACTCTGTTTTTGACTAATGCTTTTTTTTCGATTTTTTCAAATTTTGATGGGTTTTCTATGCCTTAGATGTAATGCAATCTAAAAATATGCTAAAGAAATTATTTTTGGTTTTTCTATGCCTTAGATGTAATGCAAATGATCAAATGCAAAGAATAAAAACTAAGAATCACAGAAAACAAAGTCAAATATCCTCTAGAACCCTCCCCCAAACTTAAATCACACAAACCCTTGTGTGTATGAAAGTCCGAAAGAGGATCCTAGACCAGCAAGTCAAGTAAAAAATATGCAATGGTATTTACAGTGAAAGTAAGGGATTTGGTACCTCTTTAGTGGTTCTAGTAGTCGGCTGCCACATTCCGCATGATTTCCATGTAGTGGTCATTGTGCCTCTGACGCTCGAGCTCAGCTTGCTCGAGCGTTTCGGTCGAGTGTTCGGATTGATGCTCGATCGATTGGTGCTCGAGTGGCTGACTCGAGCTTGCCCCAGCTGCATCAAAAGGCCTTCTGTATGAGAAGGTTGCGGGGTTTGCAGAGGAGTGTCTAGCTGGTGCGGGTTGGTGCTGCCTTTCACGATCCGTGGACACAGAGGCTCTTCTTGGGCAAATAGTTGGTGGTGGTTGTGGACCGCTGTTTCTTTCTAGAACAGCCATTCTTCTGGTTAGATCCTCGTTTTCCTGCCTTCTAGCTTCGTCGCTTGCAGTCAGCTTCTTCACCTTCTTCATCAGCCATTTGTTCATCTTTTGCAACAAGCCTATGTGCTTGTGTGCTTCTCGGACTGGTTCTCCTTGACATGGTGGCATCGTGTATTCTTCAAAACAATACGCCTCAGGATCCACTTCATCGCTGTTTGTTGGAGATGAACTTTGCTGAGGGCCATTGGGATCCACTTCCGTGTTCTGCCCCATCATTATCGACGTGTACTCCCTGTTTGGCAAGAGTAGAAAAACATTTGGTCTAAGCAAATGATGGAAAGAGTAAAGGAGCTTACCTCGAACCTCAGTCGCGGCCAAGAATTGGCTTCTCCTTATTTGATCGATGTTCATGAATCGAGGATCAGCCCATTCTATCTCATCGATTGGCACATTACATCTTTCCAGAATGCATGTGACGAGTCCACCAATCGTGATCTTACCATCACGTCCTCCAGTCTTATTGTCCCTTGCCCAATCGCGGTATGTGACTAACTTGTTTGCAAACTGGATGGTTAGACCGGCGCTGTTCTGATCTCCGATAATAGGGGATCCGTCACTCTTTGTACCAATGATGTCCTTGAGAGCAGTCACCAGCATTTCCATTTCTCCTAGATTGATTGTTCCAGTAGTAAAACATGAGAAAAATGTATTTGCAAGGATTGTTCGAAAGTACCTCAAGGCTGGGTTTCGGATTAGAGACGCCTTAGATCGAGAGGATGAGAATCTGCTCCTTGTTGACGCTATCGACCGCCACACATCATATAATTCTGCTCTCTTGAAATCCGGTCCATAGTTCTCGGACTCGGCTCTTGGGAATTCGAAGAGATCTCTAATTGCAAAGAAGATGTAACCACCACCTTGCCTTTCTTAGAGACTCTCGTTATCTGCATCGTATAGAACGATCTGAACTATCGCCAAAAATTGTAGAGTCTCTTCCTTGTATGCTCGTTGTGGATATTGCACAAATGTGGACAGCCCACAGTTTTGTAACATGAGATCCACGTCTCTGGCTATTCCCATCGCGGTCAGTGCCTCCTTGCATGGATAGCGGGTCCCTATGAAGTCCATCCTCCGCAGATCGTTGAGTGCCCTTGCCGAGTTGTGCCTTTCTTTCATCTCTTTCACTTTCTTTCCAGCAAGGATTATCTCTCTTGCCTCTGCATCCTCTCTCTCGCCGTATCCATCTTCACGAAGTGTCTCTTCGATGAGGTCTGGATCCATATCGTCCTCGTCCATGTACTCTCTTCCTTCCTCCGACTCATTCTCAGATTGAACTTCTAACTTTCTCTTCTCCTTTCTGCTCGGTTTGTTCGTGCTCTTAGAAGACTCTCATTCAGCAGGATTTCTTCTCAATCGAGCATTATTCTTCGCTCTAAGGCGGAGGAGGTTAGCCTTGTTGGTTTTGCCGTCAGTCATAGTGAGAGTTGATCGGAAAAAGAGCAAGTGTTGCGACGCTCGACCTTGACACTCGAGTTGAAATGGTCGAGTGTAGTGGATGAACAGAGAGAGAGACGATTTGATTCTGTAAAAGAGAGAAAAACTAGAGAGGAATGTTAGAGAGAGAGTGTATTTCGTGTGAATGAAAGGAGAGAGGCTCCTCTTCATTTTATAGAGGAGGAAAGACAAAGGGGGAATCTTTTCGAATTCAAAATTTGAACTTGGATTAAATCAAATCTTTTGAATTAAATATAAAAGATATTGCATTAAAGAAAGATTTAACCCATTTTTCAGAGTATATGTCTCCCCTTTCTCAGCTTTGGCAGTTATAGGCTTGGAGGCATGTGAATAGGCATGATGGTGGGATGCTTGAGCCTGACACTCGAGCAGGTTTGGTCGAGTGTCAGTCTGCCAAGTGATGGTCGACACTCGAGTGTGACACTCGACCAGGCGTGGTCGAGTGTTGTCCCATCTTGTCGGTTCCGACTCCACCTGTCCTATTTGGGCCCCACTTTCCTGTAAAAGAGTACAAAAAACCTTCCAAGTGCATGTAAGACGAAATAGATGCAAGTAAAAATGAGAAATAACAAATATACGTAAAGAAGTTAAATATGCTGAAAAAATTGAATGTATATACAGAGGATACCTTTGGGATTGCCTCCTAACTGCGCTTGTTTATAGTCTCAAGCTCGACTTCCTCCTATTTATTGGAGAGGAGGCGGTTCATCGAGCAGAACCGAAGTTCCCTCGGGAATCGTGCAGTTGGACAAATAAGGCTTAACTCTATGACCATTTACAGTGAATCGTTCCCCATTGCTGTTGGCTAAAGTGACTGATCCATAAGGTAGAACTTGTAGTACTTTGAACGGACCAGACCACTTTGATCGTAGTTTTCCGGGAAACAGTTTCAGTCTTAAGTTAAAGAGAAGTACTTGATCACCAACTTCGATTGTTTTCCGCTGGATCTTTTTGTCGTGAGCTGCCTTTGTGCGATCTTTGTATGCTTTTGAGCTATCATATGCTTCAAGTCTGATTTCTTCAAGCTCATATAGATCCATTTGTCTCTTTTCTTGTGCTGTCTTGATATCGAAATTCAGGAGTTTGGTTGCCCAAATTGATTTGTATTCTATCTCTACTGGCACATGGCAGGACTTTCCATAAAGTAGTTGAAAAGGTGTGCGTCCAATGGGTGTTTTGAAAGCAGTCTTATAGGCCCAAAGAATATCATCTAATTTGGCGGCCCAATCACGTATTGACATCCCAACTATCTTCATCAAAATCCATTTAATCTGCCTGTTAGAAACCTCGACTTTTCCACTGGTTTGAGGATGATAAGGAGTTGCCACTTTGTGTTTAACCCGATGTTTCCTAAGCAAATTCTCGAAAACCTTGTTGACAAAGTGTGATCCTCCATCGCTGATCACAACTCTTGGTACACCAAATCTGGGAAATATTATGTGTTTGAAAAGCTTAAGTACCACATTTGCATCGTTTGTAGGAGTTGCAATAGCTTCTACCCATTTAGAGACATAATCCACAGCAACCAGAATGTAGATGTTCCCTAAAGAAGGAGGCTTAAATGGTCCCATAAAATCAATTCCCCAACAGTCAAACACTTCTATTTCCAAGATTGGATTCTGCGGCATCTCATTCCTCTTGCTTATACTATCCATTCTTTGACAGCAATCACATCTAGATATAAACTCTTGGCAGTCTTTGAAAATCGATGGCCACCATAACCCGGATTGAAGAATCTTCTGTGTTGTTTTGAATGCAGCAAAGTGTCCTCCAGAAGTAGATCTATGGCAGTGCTCCAATATTCCCTTGACTTCTTCTTCTGATACACATCTTCTGAATAATCTCTCAGATCCTTGCTTGTAAAGATAAGGCTCATCCCAGAAATATTGCCTTACATCCCTGAAGAATTTTTTCCTTTGATGATAATTCAGAGTCTTAGGCAGCTCTCCTCCGACCAAATAGTTAACCAAGTCGGCATACCATGGTAAGCAAGTTCCCACAAATCTTGATCCGATCGAGAAACGTCTTTTCTGTCTGTGGGCCTGACACTCGAGCAGGTGGTGCTCGAGTGTCATGGTCGAGTGTTTGATGGAAAAACTCAACAGTTGTTCTTCAGGCATAGAATTGTTCATTGGAAGGGTTTCTTCAACCTGTATCCTTGATAAGTGATCAGCAACACCGTTTTCAATCCCAGGTTTATCGACTATCTCCATGTCGAGTTCTTACAGCAACAAAATCCACCTAAGTAGTCTAAGCTTAGCATCCTTCTTTTTCATCAAGTATCTTAGAGCTGCATGATCAGTATGCACAATAACTTTCGATCCAACCAGATAGGACCTGAATTTCTCAAAAGCGAACACAACTGCAAGTAATTCCTTCTCTGTAGCTTGGTCTAGTGTTCTACTAGCATAGTAGATCACATTTAACTTCCTATCCTTCTTCTGTCCCAGAACTGCTCCAACAGCATAGTCACTAGCATCACACATTATCTCAAAAGGGAGATTCCAGTCAGGTGCTTGGACTATTGGTGCTGTTATCAAGGCTTTTTTGAGTTCGAGAAAAGCCTTGACGCTTTCCTCGTCAAAGACGAAATCTGCTTCCTTGCAAAGGAGACGAGTTAGAGGCCTAGCAGTCTTTGAAAAGTCTTTGATGAATCGCCTATAAAATCCTGCATGTCCCAAGAAACTCATAATATCTTTGACTGTTTTGGGCGGTTGCAGCTGAACTATCACTTCTATCTTGGCTTTATCGACTTCGATACCCTTTCCTGAAATCTTATGACCTAGAACGATGCCTTCTCTCACCATGAAGTGGCATTTTTCCCAATTAAGCACGAGATCTGTCTCAACGGACCTGGATAAAACCCTGCACAAGTTCAACAAACAAGAGGAGAAGGAAGAACCATAGACAGAAAAATCGTCCATGAACACTTCAACCATCTCCTCAATCAGATCCGAAAATATAGAAGTCATGCAACGTTGAAAAGTAGCAGGTGCATTACAAAGACCAAATGGCATTCTCCTATATGCAAATTTACCATAAGGGCAAGTAAGGTTGTCTTTTCTTGATCATTTGGATGTATAGGGATTTGGAAAAATACACTATATCCATCAAGGAAACAGTAATATGAGTGATTAGCCAACCTTTCTAGCATCTGATCGATAAATGGCAAAGGATAATGATCTTTTCTAGATGCATAATTCAATTTCCTAAAATCAATGCACATCCTATGTCCTGTAACAGTTCTAGTTGGGATTAAATCATCATTTTCATTCCTAATGACAGTGACCCCTCCCTTTTTAGGCACACAATGCACATGAGATACCCATTTGCTATCAGAAATAAGGTAAATTATATCACGATCTAACAGTTTCAAAATTTCCTTTTTAACAACCTCCTTTAAATTTGGATTCAATCTCCTTTGAGGTTCCCTGCTAGAATAAGATTCATTTTTAAGGTGAATTCTATGTGTGCACAAGTCGGGAGAGATCCCCTTAATGTCAGACAGTGAATATCCTAGGGCTTTTCTAAACCGTCTTAGTTCAAAAAGCAACATATCTAACTCATCATCACTCAATGCATTATTTACTATTACTGGATAAGTAGAGTTAGATCCTAGAAATGCGTACTTGAGCCCGGAGGGGAGTGGTTTGAGTTCCACTTTTGGTGATTGGAGCTCCGACCAGTCGTCATCAATCTGATACTCGACCTTGGTGTGGTCGAGTGTTGTGGTCGAGCGTTGATTTCCAGAGGCTAAATCGGGATGCTCGAGCTCTGCTTGCTCGAGTGTTGAGGTCGAGTGTAAGGTCTCGAACTGTTTTTTACTTTTCAGTGATTTGCAAGAGTCCAACAAGTCTTTGTAGACCTCAGTTTCTTCGTATATGTATCCATCACAACCGTCTTTCATCAAAGCAGTACCGAGGTGATCTTTCTCTATCAATTCCACAAACAGATCCTTTGAAAGATCATCTATTTCTTGCACCACGAACAGTTGACCCTCAATGGTCGGTTTTCTCATTATGTCGCTGATGCTCAAAGTCATCTTGAAATCTTTCCCAAGATTGAGTTCGATTTCTCCTTTTGGCACATTGATCACAGCTCCTGTAGTGGCTAAGAAAGGCCTACCAAATAGCAAGGGGTCCTTTGGTTCTTCTCCCATATCTAGAACAATGAAATTCGTAGGGATTTCTACTCCTCCGACCCGAACTGGTAAGTCTTCTAGAATTCCATGTGGAGTCCTAACCGATCTGTCAGCTAGTACCAAGGATATCTTACAAGACTTGTATTTGTCGAACCCTAATCGTTTTGTGACTGTTAGAGGCATCAGGCTGATCGATGCCCCCTAAATCACACAAGCAACTCCTGAATGTGAGAGGTCCAAGCGAGCATGTGATTGTGAACGTTCTTGGATCATCAAGCTTCTTAGGCACAACTTTTCTTTGTATAATAGCACTGACCTCATGTGTTAGCACAACCATCCCTTCGACTTCTTGTGTTCTGTCTTTGACTGCATCCTTCAAAAACTTTTGATAACTTCAACGTCCCTTATCTGTTTTTCAAAGAGAGCTTTGTACTTGTCTGCAACATCCTTTTTGAATCTCTGCGGGAAAGGTAGCTGCGGTTTGAAAGGAGGTGGAGCGAACTGTTTTGGGTCTTTTTGTACGTCAGTTGTGTTTTTGAGCTACGGTTCTGACACTCGAGCAGGTGGTGCTAGAGCGTCTTGGTCGAGTGTCATAGATTTCGGATTTTCTGTGCTGATTTCTGTCTGTTCTTCGACCAAATCATCCTCCCCTTCCTGAAGGACACTGTCCTCAGTGTTCTCTGTTGATTCAGCACGGATTAGGAATTCACGGCCACTACGGAGTGTAATGGCGTTGGTGTGATACTCCTTATGGTTTTGAACAACTTTTCCAGGTAATTGTCCGGTTTGTTTTACAGTTGATGAGGATCCTTGCTGATTCTCCACATATTTGAGACGGGCATTAAGAGTCTCAAACTTGTAGTTGAGGTCGTTATGTGAAGCATCAATCTTAGTGTGTACCTCAGCGAATTTCTTTGTTAATTCGGAAGCAGTGGCTGTCTGTCCCTTTAGTATCTGCTGCAAGATGTCCATCACTTCAGGTGTTTGTTGGGGTGGTTGTGGTTCGTATCCAGGTGGTGGTTGGTGGTGTGTTTGCTGGTACTGTTGTTTGGGTATAAAGGGTTTGGGTTGTGGTTGCGGGTGCGGTTTGGGTGGGTACACCTGGTCGTTTGGATTTGCTACATTTGTGTTTCTGTAGGAGAGGTTGGGGTTGGGTTTGTAGCTGTTGAATTGTTTGTAGTTGTTGCTTTGATTCTGCACGAAACTGACCTCTTCAACTTCATCATCGTCTTCTTCAACCCGTTCTGATTCACTTACATAGTGTACTTGCTTATGGTGAGCTGAGAGTAGCTTGTCCAGTTTGTCTTGTATGGCTTTGAACTCCTATCTACTAACCATATCTGAATCTGTTGCGCCTCTAGGAGTTCGATCATAGTCTTCACTATATTGGCCATCTGCTTGAGCTAAATTTTCCACTAATTCCCATCCATCATCGACATCCTTATTCAGAAAATTCTCATTGTTGGCTATGTCTAGCAACATAGGTATCTTGGGAATGACGCCTCTGTAGAGAGTACTGAGAAGAGACTCAGTAGTGAAACCATGATGAGGACATTGTGATTGGTACATCTTGAATCGTTCCTAAGCCTCAGAGAATATCTCAGAATGGTTTTGCTTGAAACCAGAGATAGAATTGCGAAGTTTCGCAGTTCTGGAGTTGGAAAAGAATTTGCCTAGAAACGCTTGTTTGCAGGCATCCCAAGATGTAATAAACCCTTGTGGCAAGTGTTTTTCCCATAGATGTGCTTTGTCTCCAAGAGAGAAAGGAAACAATCGCAATTTCAGAGCATCCTCACTAACCCATTTATCTTTGTCAAACTGGTTAGTCTTTCAAACTCATCAAGATGATCCAGTGGATC
>JAKUCM010001674.1:0-39441 GCA_023374145.1 Lepidium sativum
AGTTTTTCAGTAAAGTTCTTATCACCTTTCTTATCAGCACGTTCAGCGAGAATCATCTCTCTCTGAAATTCTGTCATTCCAGCCAGCTTCTGCCGGTCTTCCTCATTCTTGTACAGGTCATCCCCGAAATCAGAATCTTCGGTACTGTCACCTTCACGATCAGAAGGGCCATCACCATAACCACCTTCAGCTCGGGCAGCTCGATCTTCTCTCTCTGCCTCCAATCTCTTCTTCAAAGGTACTTGAGAACCAGACGGCTTTCTACTTGCAAAGCCACGATCTTCATCAGAATCGTCCCTTGAATCACTACTACCATCTGAATAAGAACCCTCGTGTCTCCTTGATGATGGAGGATGAGAATGGCGGCCTCTCCCTGGTGCATTCGTTCTCCCAGCTGCTTCCAAAAGCAAGTTCTCTAAGTCACCCATTGCTTCTGAGGAGGCTCACGAGCTAGATATCTTTACAGAGTTTTTGTAAATGGTTTTGCACTACCACCTGAAATGATTAGAAGTTCACAGTTAAGAGCAGCACCACATTTTTCAAGTACGGTGTACACTACAAACACCAGCAGATAGCTAAAAACAAGAGCAAAAACGCTTCAACAGAACAAGGAGAAAGTGTCTTGAGTAAGTATCTCAGAATGTCCGTAGCTATTCGAATGAATTTTAACCCCAGATAAGCCATTGAAAAGTGAAAGACAACATTTCTCCAAAGATTAAGCTCTTTGTTCAGAGCTTAAATAGAGAAGCATCCCTAATTAGCTTCCCTTTCAATTACCCAATAAGCTTCAGATAGGACACATGCTTTGCTTGTTTATGCCGCAATCAGAGGAATAGCCATTTGGAATGACGAAAACAAGATCTTGAATCAGATAAAACTGAGGTCAAACGCAAATCGTGGTTAGCGAAACCTATCCCAGTTTCTGAGATCAAATCTGGCGAATTCAAAGCCGGAGAACAATCGATCTCTCGTATGGGTATCAAATTCGATTCGAATAGATACGGCCGGGCGAAACCGAGAGAACCCCGAAGCTGTCGCTTCGTTTGCGGCCGAGAAAGGAAAAAAAAAAAAGAATTCAAATAAAAGGAAGGAAGTTGAAGGAAACTCACTAGAGATGAGACGGAGAAATCGCCGGAAACAGTTGCAGAGATCGACGATAGGCGGCGAAAGGAGAATGAAAGGTGAAATCAGATTGTCGAGGAAGCAGATGAAGTCTTTAGAAGACACTGAAATTTCTATATTTTAGATTTATATTTAAAAATTAAATTCTGTCCAAATTTTTTTATTAATATCAAAAACATTTGATTAATTAGATTTGAGTAAACACATACACTTATTTTTCCACACATATATTGGAGGCCGTACGTGGTTCATACACTTAATCTTGCTCTAAATAACATTTGTGTTGCAAAGAATGTGGAAAAGAATGAAGTAGTGTACGATGAATGTCACTCGATTACAGTAATTCATGGAGATGCATTTGCAATAAAACATTTTATCATGAATCATGGCATGAGACTAGCAATCTTTAGTAAATATTCTCCTCTTAAATTGCTTTCGGTTGCTGATACATGTTTTGCTTCTATTAATGTGATGCTTAAAATATTAAAGCTTATCTTATGTGATCGTGACCAGCCCATAAGGAGATGACTCGGAGCTAGTTGGAAGGATCACCCGTGCTAGACCTAGAGAAGTGACTAAGTAAGCCCATGTTTTCATCAGCTTAGAAGAAATTAATCAAGAGGAGGAGAAAGTAGACATATTCAACGTGACTACTTTCAAACAAGAAGAACCAAGTGATAATCACTAAGTAGCTAAGTGGTTATTCTGTACTCTTTTCCTTAGAGGAGGTTTTGGAAGGAAGGAGCTTCGAACCAAGGTTTTTAATGAGGCAGATTAATCACTTACAATATGCTATTTTGGTGTTGTTACTTTGGGAATAAGAAAACACTGTTGTTTTTAGTTTTCTTAAAAAAACAACTTGATGTTTTGTTTTAAACGCTCTGTTATTTTTCTCTAGGTTATTTGTAAAATCCTAGTTTCTTTTCTATAATAGTTGGCGAGACCTGGTTTGTCAGACAACCAAATATCAACGTAAAACATTTGCTCTTTGAAAAGAATTCCAAATTTCTTATATAATCAATATAACGAAAATAACAATATATAAAAGATATACCAATGTTCCATGAGAGAGAGAGACTAAATTACATAGTTAGAATTTGTAATAAATGACCAATATTATCACTTTTTACCAAAATACTATAATATTTATATTGAATAATTTGTATGTAACTGTAAAGTTATGAAAATTTAAGTCAAATATTGTGGTGGATTTGATCTTAATTATATGAAATATATCTAATATTTGAATTCAATATGTTTTAACGTTTTGCTAATGTAAACTGATATCCAACAGAAATTTAGGGAATTCTCTTACCAATTCTCAACCTTTTCTTTTACCCATTTAAATGATATTATAGACTTGGAAAGAAAATAGAAATTTTCAATTCCAGAAAAGTATGAGAATTTCGGGATGAGAACATGGAGTTCCAAAAGCGCATGGTTATTGACTTGCCAATATTTTTTGTTTTTATATATCAACAATGTATCATCTATAGCTCAAAACTCAAAGTCAATTCCTTAAAAAAAAATTAGAAGAATTGAACCTCGATATCATAGTCATTAGTTTAGTTATTGATACAAACATCGAAATGAGATATATATATATTAATTTATTTATGTATACCTAGAAAATGGATCTAATGCCAAATCAAATTGAGAATCAATGTGTTTACAAAATACCCTAAATATAATAATATACCAAACCATTATTATTTATATTTTGATTTTCAAGGACTTAAAATATTAGAAACTACAATTATATATTTAAATATATTAGTAGTTTTGGTTCGAAAACAAAAAAAAAATGGAATTTTTTATTAAATTAAATTTTAACTTTTCAATTTAATTATCAAAATTTTATTAGTTCCAAGTTAAATACAATATTCAATCTAGTGAAAAAATTATATTTTTATATTTGATCCAAACCGGAATCCAATAGATATTTTGATAATAATTAGATCTTAAACTACATAAATAACCAAAAAGAAAAATTGATGTGTATTAAACCGAACGCAATATAAAATAACATAAGCCTAGATAGAATTAGTGGCATTAAACCCAATTAAAACTTCTAGCATTGAACCGGAAAATCCGAATAGTGCAGTGGATTAGCGCGTCTGACTTCGGAGCAAAAAGTCGTGGGTTCGACTCCCACTGTGGTCGACTTTTTTTAATCTTTTTTAAAAAACACATTTGGGCGATTAGGTTATTTAAACTTGCTTGGAAAATTTGGAACTTATTCTTCTTCTTCCACAGTCGTTTACTGGATTTCACTCCGACGAATTTGTGTGAAACGGAAAATGGCTTCTTCTCTGAAAAGGCGAGAGCAACCAATTTCGCGTGAAGGAGATCAGCTTATCATTACTCCTCTTGGTGCCGGGAATGAAGTTGGTCGTTCCTGTGCTTACATGTCCTTTAGAGGCAAAACTGTTCTGGTTAGTTTCCGTCAAATTTCTTTTGCTAATTTGTTGTTTGATATTGGTTTTGGGGGATTTCTTACTGTTGATTGTGTTATGAATTCTTGTGCAGTTTGATTGTGGGATTCATCCTGCTTACTCTGGAATGGCTGCGTTGCCTTACTTCGATGAGATTGATCCTTCCACCATTGATGTCCTCTTGATTACTCAGTATGTTTACTTCTTCTAGCTCTTTTGGCTTAATACACTCTAATCGATTATAAAAATTTGAGTTAACTAAAGTACTCATTATTCTTGGTACTAGAGCAAACTCTTTCTGACATTTTTTTTTACACAAAGACGAAACCTTTCTTGGATTAGTTCAAGGCTTCAAGCTTTTAGATAGGCTTGCAAGTTTGTTCTTTGTCTGCTTGTCTACTTGAAAAAGATTGTTTTTGTTCTACCGGTTGATTGCTTTCGTTGCAGCTTCCATTTGGACCATGCAGCATCCCTACCTTATTTTCTGGAGAAGGTTTGTTTCTCATTCCAAGTGATTTGTTGTTGATGCATGTAAACTTGCTGGGAACTAACTTGGGTTAATAATTTTTGATTAGACGACATTCAAAGGGCGTGTTTTCATGACACATGCCACAAAGGCTATCTACAAGTTGCTACTTACCGATTATGTAAAAGTGAGCAAAGTGTCAGTCGAAGACATGTTGTTCGATGAACAAGACATCAACAAATCCATGGACAAAATTGAGGTTAGTACTGCAAACCGCTCCTTATTATAACTTATATTTGTTTTCTTTTACCATTTAGAATGATGCATCTGTCGCATTAATGATTGAAGAACAGAATATTGTTTCTACTTGAGAGAAATTGAACCTAAAGTAGTGTAAACAACTTTTTCTACAGAATCCTACAGCTGTTTTAGTCAAACAACATTGTATCATATGATTATGTTTATACTTATTCCATTAGGTTAAGTTTTAAGTTTTTAAATCATTTTCAATACAAATGATCTTTGAGTTAAGGTTTATGCTTCATTTCTCTCCAGGTAATTGATTTCCATCAAACAGTTGAAGTGAACGGCATTAAGTTTTGGTGCTACACAGCAGGTCATGTTTTGGGTGCAGCCATGTTTATGGTGGATATAGCTGGTGTCCGAATCCTCTATACAGGTGACTATTCTCGTGAGGAAGACCGACATCTAAGAGCAGCTGAGCTTCCTCAATTCTCCCCTGACATATGCATAATTGAATCCACTTCCGGTGTCCAGCTTCATCAATCTCGTCACATCCGTGAAAAAACGCTTTACTGATGTAATTCATTCAACGGTTGCCCAGGGTGGGCGTGTGCTGATCCCAGCCTTTGCACTGGGCCGTGCGCAAGAACTTCTATTGATATTAGATGAGTACTGGGCAAACCACCCGGATCTACACAATATCCCAATCTATTATGCATCACCCGCTCGCCAAAAAGTGTATGGCGGTTTACCAAACCTACATTTTATCTATGAATGACAGGATCCGCAACCAGTTTGCAAATTCTAATCCGTTTGTGTTCAAGCACATTTCTCCTTTAAACAGCATCGATGATTTCAGAGATGTCGGTCCATCTGTGGTCATGGCTACTCCTGGAGGTCTTCAAAGTGGTCTCTCAAGGCAACTGTTTGACAGCTGGTGTTCAGAAAAGAAAAACGCTTGTATTATACCGGGTTATATGGTGGAAGGTACACTAGCGAAGACGATAATCAATGAACCTAAGGAGGTGACTCTTATGAACGGTCTTACAGCTCCTCTCAACATGCAAGTACATTATATCTCGTTCTCTGCTCACGCAGATTACGCACAGACAAGCACGTTCTTGAAAGAACTCATGCCTCCTAACATCATTCTTGTTCATGGTGAAGCTAATGAGATGATGAGGCTCAAACAGAAACTCTTCACAGAGGTTTCCAGATGGGAACACAAAAATCATGACCCCAAAGAACTGTGAATCTGTTGAATTGTATTTTAATTCTGAAAAAATGGCGAAAACTATTGGGAGATTGGCAGAAAAAGACACCAGATGTTGGTGATACAGTGAGTGGGATTCTGGTGAAGAAAGGTTTCACTTATCAGATAATGGCACCTGATGATCTTCATGTTTTTTCACAGCTATCAACAGCAACTGTAACTCAACGAATCACAATCCCATTCTCAGGAGCCTTTGGTGTGATAAAACATCGCCTCGAGAAGATTTTCGAGAGTGTGGAATCTTCAACAGATGAGGAATCGGAGCTTCCAGCACTGAAAGTACACGAAAGAGTAACAGTGAAACAAGAGTCAGAGAAGCATATCTCGCTTCAGTGGTCATCAGATCCGATAAGCGACATGGTTTCAGACTCTATTGTAGCTTTGGTTCTCAACATCAGCCGTGAAGTCCCCAAGATCGTTGTGGAAGAAGAAGAAGCTGTAAAATCAGAGGAAGAGAACGGGAAGAAAGTAGAGAAAGTGATATATGCGCTTCTTGTGTCGCTCTTTGGGGATGTGAAACGAGGAGAGAACGGGAAACTGGTGATTAGGGTTGATGGCAATGTAGCTCAGCTCGATAAAGAGAGTGGCGAGGTAGAGAGTGAGCATGAAGGTCTTAAGGAAAGAGTAAGATTAGCTTTTGAGAGAATACACAGCGCTGTAAAACCAATCCCTCTCTCAGCTTCTATGTAGCTATTGTGAACTCATCGTCGAGGCTTAAAATCATCATAGAGTATTATCATCCGAGGATGTTTCTGTTAACAAACTTGCTAATGAAGTAATGATGATTTAGTCTGATGAATGTTATTAAGAATGTCTTCTATTAAAACTTTCCTGCTTCTGTAAGTTTGTTTAATTTGATTATGATTAAGTTTAATGGATGTTATTAAGACTGTTTTTATGGAGACTTTGCTGCTTGTGTTCTAAAGTGTTGAATATTATTGGAGAATATGATCAGTGTGAGTGATTTTAGGACACATTTAACATATCATTAGAAAAATTATTTATAATTTTTTTTTTGTCATGGTTGGCTCATTACCCAAATTCTTGCAAATGCAAACGGGGGATTCGATCGCAGGATGTGCAAGTGCGCATGTTTCTTGAGAACTTACCACGTGCCACTTGCGTATTTATAAAATTTATTTATTTGAAGGTTCCTAATAACAACAAATTACAGTTTTTATCTGCACATTGAAGCATCGTATTTGAATGTTGTGTGTTGAGTCTAGGCGGGAAAATCAAAGACAAAAGTGACAAAACATATATCTTCTATTTTACTTCTTCCAGATTTTGGTTTCCTCTTCATCGAATCCAGACACAACAAAGCCGAAACCGAAGCCCTACTGACTGATAACTATGTCGGTGTACGAGTATTCGAGGTTCTCTCGTTCCGACATTATCACGGCTCTCACAGAGGGTGGAATCGCTAGCGTTACGAATGCTGATCTCAAAAATCCGACTGCTGACTTTGTCTCCGAACTTTTCACCAGACTTCTTATATACCTCGACGTTCTCAACGAGTATGATTCCTTAAACCCTAGTTACGTAGCTCTAGACTACTTTCACCATCGAATTTGGAATCTTTCAAATGCGTCTAATTCAAGCTGGGTGATCGAATTTTGTCATAAAAAATTTCATCTTTCCTGTTTTAATATCGTCATGGGCATTGGGATTTTCGATTTTACGAGAGATTAATGTGCTTCTCAATTGTTATGGTTCTATTCTACAGTTAGGTACTTTGAAACCCCTATTTTTTAATATGGGGAATTTGATGGTCATGATTCTTGGTTAACTCTCGTGAGTTTGAATTTCTGACTATGCTTCATTTTTCGACTTTGCGTCTTTCAATTTTTAATATATGACAGAGAAGAGAAAGGGCAAGTTGATTTTGAGGCTCTGGGGCTATTAGAGAATCCAGATCATCATGTCACTTCGGTGCAGTCTATGAATCTTTATGGCAAAGTGAAAGATATGCTAGAAATGGTCGACTGTCCATTAAAGTTTACTCTCAGGGATCTGTTACGGCCAGAATCATCCGAACTGAGTTTTTTATCAGCGCACTTTTGAATTATGGTCTACACAAGTATGTCCTTCTGCGTCAATCTTTTTCATGCTCCTAGTTTCATCATAGAGTTAGCTGAGTTTTCTGTAGTTTCTATTTTGGATGCCCCAAGAAACAAAACTTGAGAGAACTTTTAAATTAGGTTTCTACTTCATGAAGATGAGTTCTTATTTGTCCCACTTAACTTAGAGATGGAAACAAGAGTACACATATGTTAATTTCAGATAGCTTTTAGAAGTTTCCAGTGCGCACAAAGTATAGAACATTGAGTTGAGAACAAGTAGTTGCCAGTCATGATACCACAATATCTCTATGATTTGATGCTGTCATGTTTATTTACATCTTCTTTCCTGTTTTAAAATGGATCTCCATAGTTTGATGCTCTGAACATGATTCACATCTTCTTTTTCATATTAGGGATTCAAAAATGTATCTATAAGAGAAAAGACAGAAGAGCTGACTCTCCTTGATGACCAGCGGAAACAGTGGGAGGCAAAGGTTGCCCAGGTAATACAAGAAAACATAAGTATCCCACTGATAGCCATTATCTTTTTCTAAAGGCTATATATGCAGTTGAATGCAGATATTGGAGAATTTGATGAAGCCTGCGAAAGAGATTTACCTTTTGTTCAAGAGCTAGAAGCTAACATTGAAGAACTTAACCAGAAAATATTAGGACTGAATAATCAGCAGATGTCACTGCGAGCTACCTTTCAGAAAATGAGAGAGAAGAGTACACAAATGGATAACGAGGTAAAATTCAGTAGGATATGGCTTCAACGGCTCCTTCCTAAAACTATGTTGCGTTATGTGATTTCCTCTGTTTGAAATTCCCTTGATCAAGTTGACGAAGAAACAAATCCCAATTGCCAATTAGGTGATTTGGATATGCTTCAATCTGAGAGGCTTTTTCTGCGTTGTTGTTGTTGAGAGAGAGAATACAGATTTCCAAAGCAGAGTTTGACCTTGTGCAAACTGTCCAAGAAAATGCAAATCTTCGCTCACAAATTGTTCAATCCCCAGACAAATTGCAGGTATACCTTGGTTCCTACTTGCACCAGTTCTAAGGCAAAACTTTATGTATAAATCACTTGTTTATACGTTTCTTATTGAGACAGGGAGCTTTAGAAGAGAAGAAACTAGTGCTTGGGGAAACAAAAAAGGCTGAACAATCAGCAATGAAAACTTTCCAGGAAAAGGCTGCCATTCTTGAGGTTTATGAAAAGGTACGTATTGGTTGGCACCGTAGCTGAATGCATTTTTGAGATCCTTTGCAACTTGATGGTTAACTGTTGGAAGTATTTGCCTAAATAGGATTTCAACATTATTATTCTTCTATGTTGGTGTATATTGCTCTAAACTGCTGTCACTGTTGTTCATACTCCACAAGATTCTGTTTGGATGCACTTCATGAAAAACTTCACTTATTTTGGTGTATAGTAGATAAGATTAAATCCAAGGTGGACATTACTTAGTTTGAGACCTTGTTTTAGGATGTTACTTTATATTTATTTTGTTTGGTTTTAGAACATTTTTCAAAATCAATGTTTTGCTTGCTCATTGTGGTGATAAATTTCATATTCTATATGTGGATGCTTTTTGCAGGCATTCAAGAAAATTTCAAAGTCGTCTTCGCAACTGCTGTTAATTAACGAACAGGTAACCAAGAAAAGAGATTCATTTCCTCTTTGCTGTTTGTAGATTGTGAACGCATTGCATCTCTAGCATGTGGCAAGAGACATGCCCTTGTAATTAATCAGGATGATATTGAAATTTGTCTTTGGATTTATCTTTCGTTTTTATGTGTGTTTGATCATGTTACAGGTGACGAATGCGAAAGCAGTTGAGAAAGAATTTAAAGTTCTTAAAGCTAAGCTGAGCGAGGATGGAATAGCGGAAAAATCACTTGAGGCGAAAGTGGCTGAGCGGGAAAGAATAGGCAAGTCTTGGTTTATTTCTTCCCTCTACATAATGTTTGTAAATTCGTTTATGGGTCAGATTCTGTAATGTTCAATTCTTTCAATAGTGGAAAAGTTGCTCGAATCATTGAAGCAGCTAGAAAAAGAGAAAGGGGTCATGTTTGATGATTGGACCAAACAATTAAACGAATTAAAAGTGGAAGTTGAATCGAAAAGGCGTGTACTTAAATCCAGACAAACGGAAGTTGAATCAGTAGTAGCTATGGTAATGCTCTTTTGCTTTCGAACATCTGACTATACGAATCTGTTAAGCACGGTAATTTATAGTTTCCATATGTTTTCGTTGTTTATATATCAACAGGTTGATGCCAATACTGCCAAGGCTAACCAGGTGAGACAGTCAGGAGATGCTAAAGTGAAACAATTAGCTGCTAAATATGAAGAGATTGTGAAGCAGGTCTTTTCTTATTTCCATCTTTTGTCATTCTTCTCTCATGCCTGCATCACTATGAATTCACTTGAATAGCACTGTGAATACTCAAAGATAATGAATTGTTATGTTGTTAAATAGTTAGGCTCTATTGTTTATTAAAGATCACAAAAATGGAAAGTCAATATATTCATAAGCTGAAACAAACTAGGCTTCTTCTGTATTCTTTGTAAGACATACATATGTGTTGAGCGTTGTCTTTGATGTTTGCAGTTTCGTCGATACACAGTCTCCTTTGATGAGTTTCTACCAAGCCTTTAAAGGAGAAGACAGGTCTGATTGAGCTAAGTTAAGCTAGATAGAGATTGTAATGAGCACATTTCTCTACAAATGTTAAGAATCGACTAGATTCTATTGTGATTGTATGGAAGCTCGGAAAGTGTTATTAATTTTGCTTGCTTTTGTGTCTTACAAAAGCAAAGCAAATATGAAGATTAAAAAGTCTTAAAGAGAAAAAATGATAAATTTTTGTTGATAAAGGCGTATCGAACCCTTGACCTCATATGTTACTTTGGCTTTTGACACTTTACCACTCGTAATCCATACGAGGCATAAACAACGATATAGATAAACTTTTCATTTTCAATCTTCAACAGTCTTCAATTTCTGTGGATTCGTATTTCTTTCAATTTCCCAGAACGGGAGGAAGTATACGATTCTTGCTGCAGAGCAATTCGAATTCGATGTGGACGCATTTCTTAGTATGATCAGACAATTCTAAGAGGAAGACGAAAGAAGTGTCACCGGAGATCGAAAAATGGATCCGGAGCAGACATTTATTAGGGTTCAGGAGAGGTTTTCGCAGATCCTAACGCCGAGGACTAGAGGTTTCTTAGAGTATGCATATCTCTCTGTTGCGATCACTTTGTTCTGCATCCTCGTTGTTATGCACGCCAATTATGTTCAGCAGGTAATTTGACTCTTTTTTTTTATGTTAATAAAAAGTGAGCTTCGTTGAACAGAGCTGTTCAAATATAGTTCTCTAGGGTTACTTCATTTTTACGAAGATTAAGGTTGTTTACCGGAGAAATTTGGGTCTTAAAAATGAAGCTTTAGGATTAGATGGAGAAGAAGATTAAAGTGGTTTTGAGTCCTTTATGCCGTGAATTGCCCCTGTTAATGACTATAAGTTGATAACGATGAGGTAGCAGTTTTCATCGGGTTTTCTGTGCTGTGTAACTTTATAGCATTTTTCTAGCTTAATCAGACTTCATGTGTGTATGTTAATATGAAAACTGTATAGCTAAGCAATATGTATAGAAGATGTTGGCGTGAGGGTGGTTTCAGGATTTTACTGTTTGCACATTTTCTTAAGTTGTGCTGGTCATAATTATATAGTCTTCGAGAAGAACTATTTTTGATTTTTTTTTCGGAGTCAAAATGGATTTTCATACACACTTATATTTTGATGCAAGTGTTAGTATTCTTTCCAATATGAACTACTTTCAATGCATATACGTTTGCTATTTTTAACTTTTGAAATTGTCTTAAAATGTTGGAATGATACATACATGAAGATTTTCCGGCTTAATTGTCTTCGACTTCAACAGCTTTTCCTAGCCTGCATTGCTTACTAAGATATTCCATGCTAGCCTCTCTTAATCTGTCATCTGACCTTAGTGTTCCTCTGTAACAAATTTCATTATTATTTTTTTCTTATAAAGCCTGGTTGTTCAAGTGAGCTGACTGGAGTTTTAGCTGAAGCAGAGCTTATGCAAATCAAGGTTTGTAGCTGCTATCCCTTTTGATGCTAGCATGCATAACTAATGAAAATTTCTAGATTCTCCAGGTCCATTAGTCTGGTTCTCACTCATTGCAAGACATAAGCTACTCCTACTTTAGAAGTCTCTTTTTTGAAATCCGTTAGCCATAAAAAATTTATTCATCCTTAGTTCTCTAACCAACTGACTTCTATGGTATAGATAACAAGTGCAGGGTTGTGGTCACGTAATGATGAAAGTACTGCTGCAGATGTTCCTCAAATTGTAGCTACACCTGAGACCTTAGAAGTCTCGAAGACTGATCTAGGTGATTGTGTGTGTTCATGAGTAGACTATAGTTGGATTAGTTTGAATAAACTATAGGAGCTCAACGTCTGTTAAGTTTGCAGGGACTAATGCTGTTGTTTTGCAATCATGCAGAAAGCTCCATCAGTGAAGAGAATGCCGATGAGATATTTGTCATAATTGATAAGGAAGAGCCCCGCAGTAGTTTCTCAGTGTCTGCAAAAGAGACGGTCAGAGCAGCTATTCTTCGCTTTCTTAAAAAGTGTTATAGGCGCATATCTTTCGTTTTACAGCATACAGCACGGATCCTCAGAGGTGTTCGAAAAATATGGGTGAGTATCTCTTAATTGACATAGAATATGTTACAATACCTCTTTCTTTCTCAAAATATGACTTAGATAGTGGTTATGGTTGTCGTATTATATAGACGTCGTATCTCCTTTCCGAGGTTTCTATTGAATGCATTAGGTATATCACTTATAAAGCATGACTCTTAAGTGGCAGTCTTTTGATCGGAGATATTTGTAACTGAAAAAATTTAACTGGCATATGGCTCAATCGTTAGGTGCAGATTTCTCTGTAGTTACTCCCTTTTTATTACGAGTAAAACGGACTCAAGTCTAGCTGCTAAATTAGCTTTTAAAGGATATATGTATTTTGGTGTCACAGTACTTAGGTCGCCTGATTGGCACAATCCTGATTAGTTGTATATTCACTAAAAGTATTATTTTGCTCTCTAATGCAGAACATCATTGGTATACCATTGAATCTTGATGTGCCCAAATTGTTGCGTTTATTGTATATGGATAAAGTCAACCACTATGCAGGTATAAGCCACCTCATACAATCTCTGTTTTATTTTTACTTTGGTTTTGTTCTTTATCATCTGAATGAACCTATGAAACAATGATGACAATTTATACATGTAAAATTCCAAATACATACATTTCCTTGTGAACAGCATTTCTTATTTTGAGATACGCTAACTACCAAATAAAAACTCTGTCAATGGGGCCCTTCTTAATAGCCCTTCTACGGTTTCTCATTCAACTGGTTTAGTTATTAGAAGAGTAAACTCTTACAGGTTTGGCGTTTCACTCTTAATTTGTTAGTTTTTTTTTTTCCAGTTCAATGGTTAGAGAGAAGGACTCAAGAGTTTGAGCCAACATATCTATATACCATGGAAAAAGTAAACATTATTCTCTCTCAAGCATCTTATTGAAGATGTGAAACTGATGAATTATTCAGTTGAATTTCTGGTTTGGTCTCAGAATCTCTTTGTCTTTCTTCAAATAGGGTTACTTTTTGCTGCCTGATGAAGCAAAGTCACGGCATAACATTCGCACTGCGAATGTCAGCATTTCGGCACGGCATCCTTGCTTTGGCAACAGGTAATATTCTCATTATCGGCCTTCTGTTAGGAAACAGTTAATTTAACAACTGGTGATGTATCCTGATGAAATTTTTTTTGAAATTGAATTACTTTTACAGGTGGCAGCAACTTCTTATAAACAGAGTTGTAGGATACGATACAATTCTTATGAATAGCTTACAGAACTCTGCTGGTCAAGGTAGCTATTAGCTTTTTGTCTTTGTTGATGATGTTCATGCAAGTGTCACTATTAGTAGGGTCTCTTCCTTTCACGATTAGTCAGAGAAAAGCGATATATCTGCATCCCGCAGGGCCTGTGATTCCTCAACTATGTTTTTATCCTTATTCTGTCTCTTGTGTGCAGCTTGTTCCATCTGAAAAGTTAGGCTACCACTAAATAGTTGTTATCTGTTTATCTTCAATTGTTACTATAAATTAAGTATTCTCTGGATGTTGGAGTCGGAAATTAGTGTGCAGCAATCAATTGGTTCATGCATAACTATGAAAAATGTTAAATAACCAATGTCGATGTTGGTAGCTATTATATGATCTCTCCATCTGTTGCTGTGGGCCGCTCGTGTCCCTTTGATTGTTTCAATCTATGTGCTATTGTGAAAGCTGCATTTTGTACTGCATATGACTGCCAAATTCATTTATTATAGGTTACCTATACAACTACCAGACACGAGAGTTTTACAATCTTAGTTACTCCCAAGAAATTCCTGAAGGTTCTTCGCAGTTTGGAGGTTAGTCATGTTCTACCTCATTAACAGCATTTTAAATCTTTCCCTTGTATCTTACGACGCTATTGAAAATAAGCATTATACTGGATTGAAAATATCTCACCAAGGCTACTTCTTGCTTTATCTGTAGTTCAGAGATTGAGTAATATTATAATTCTTGGTGTATGCAGATTATTTGGTGACGAAATGTGGTGTGCTTATGATGTCACTTTTTGTGTTTTTCACCACCACAATGTCGGTGTCATTCACATTGCGAGAGACACAAACTCGCATGTTGAAGTTCACAGGTTTGTCTTTCTTCTGATCTAATAGCTGATGGTTTCCCATCTTTGCTTCTCAACAATCATCTTTGTTTCAATATCATTTTGTTGCAGTGCAGCTTCAGCACCATGCCCAGCATCAGTTACCAACATTTCAGTTGATCTTTGTGCATGTGATTGAATCGCTTGTCTTTGTACCTGTATGCATACACACCCCTGGGATCTTTTTCTCACTTCAATATTTCAGAGGATTGTTTGACAGATATAATATAACCATCCAAAATTGCAGATTATGATTGGGATTCTGTTCTTCCTCTTTGAGTTTTACGATGATCAGCTATTGGCTTTCATGGTTCTGGTTCTTGTTTGGTTATGCGAACTATTCACCCTGATAAGGTTTGGTCTCCTCTTTTGCCTCAGTCACCTGTATATCCACTATCGTCTTGCTGTTCAATGTAATAGTAGTAAAGTCCCGTCTTCTCAATGTTGCAGTGTCAGGACACCAATATCGATGAAATTCTTTCCGCGTTTCTTCTTGCTATACTTCTTGGTGTTCCACATTTATTTCTTCTCATACGCATATGGTAAGAACTGAGATTTTACCTTATTCTGTTTCATTAAATGATGTAGTTTCAGACATGCTCACTATGTAGCTCTCAACAGGTTTTTCTTATCTCGCGCTAACTACAACCGCTGCGTTCATGCAACACTTGATTCTGTACTTCTGGAACCGTTTTGAGGTAAACCTTTGATTACAAAAATTCTAAGATTAGCCAAATCTAGTGGAACTACAAAGCGTACAATTGGTAGTTTTTGTCTGAAAACTAGGTACCGGCACTTCAAAGATTCCTTCAAAGCCGACAAACACACCTCCAACAACACCCGGACTTCCACATCACTTCCTCAACAATCCTAGCATCAACTCTTCATATCACAAGGCTGAACAGAACAACAAGAAATCAAACTCCACCTGGTCCAAACAACACAATCTCAAACCAAAACACAGAAACAAGATCTCCAACTCTGGATGAAGGAGGAATGGGGAATCCAGTGCAACATCAAGGGCAGCAAGAAGAGAATGCAGCAAACACCATTCCTGCAGAAGCTAACAACCAACAAGCAGGCGCGATGAGCTCTTTCAGCTCAATGCTACTATGGATATTAGGTGGTGCTTCCTCAGAAGGACTAAACTCATTTCTTTCAATGTTCAGAGATGTGAGAGATGAAAATGAAGCTCAAGTGTTTGCAGATACAACACCTCAAAATCCTCATCATGCTCCTCTTATGGTTGACTAAGAAGTTTATTTCTTTGTTTATTGTATTAAGTTTATTGTATTTTTCTTTTTGGTCTCTGTTTTTTTGTTCCTTATTTGCTTGTATAGTCATTGGCCAGAGAGAAACAAGCTTTTGGGAAATTAAACAAGGTGAGCGAAAGAAATGGTACAAAAAGGAGAAAGAAGAAAATTGGTAAAGCACTGTATATGACATTGATTCTTGATAATATTTATATTTTCTGAAAATATTGACTTCATTTCTTTTGATAATAAGACTAATTTTGGTGAACTCGACAAATCTATCTTACGGATATAAAAGCTTTTGTATATATATATATATATATATATATATATATATATATATATTTTTTTTTTTATCAAAGAGCTTTTGTATATATTATATTAAACATTTCATTTCAAAAAAAAAAGTTAAGTAACTTTTGTCATTTCTTTTTTTGTTTTAATTGAATATGTGAAATATTATTACTTTTTAAAATATTTTTAAGATGGCCGAATGGTGTATCATTTTACAAATTTTCAATGTACCATGGATCGAACCCTTACCTTAGCGGAGTGGGATTTAAAAGCCAGTGAAATAGTTTAACAAAAAAATTATTTTTAAGATATTTGCTGAAAATTCAACGAAATAAAATTGTGGGCACAATTTTCTCAATTTTGAGTTGCTTTTTTTTTGTCAACCACATATTATATCGGGTTATAACTGGCCGGCCCAATAGCCAAATTCCTACATAATGTAGGCATGGAGACTCGATCCCGGATTATGCAAATGCACTGCCTTAAGTGGACTTACCGCCACCGGCCTAGATGCCATTTGCTTTGAGTTGCTTAGTAATTGCCCAATGGGAGAGAGACGAATTATTAGACTAATATTTATAACCTTCTCAATAGTTTTTTTTTGTTTTTGGCTCCTTTCGTCTCAACAATTGTACGGACATGGCGATGATGAGGATAGATTGCGTTAGCCACATCACCAATACTGCTACTTCTCTACTTCCATGTCCTTGCAACGCTACAGTTCTTCGTTGCCGCTCCCTTCGTCTCCGCAATGGTGCTTCTCAACAACGAAAGTTTCAGCTTCGATGCTTCAATGCTTCTTCTGATTCGTTGCAGTTCGATTTCTCGCCGCCTCCGATTGATCATGATCTTCTTGTAAGTTTCTTCTGTGCGTCAATTGATTCGTTTACAAATTTACAAATTCTTGAGTATAGAGTGTTTTAAGTCTAGGATTATGGAACAATACAGTAATTGAAAGGCTTTGTTTGAATGGTTTAATAAATTAGTGATAAGTATTCGGTTTTCCGATTGTTCTTTTTTCACTTGTGTGATTTCTGTTTCTGAAATAGTGTAATCATGCTAATGTTATTGTGTCTGGACTTTGTGAAGGATACAATTAGTGATGCTGGAGGTAAAGTTTCAGAAGATGGTATTGTTGAGAGTTTTGATAACGACGATGAGGCTTTCGATGCATTTCATAATGGAGTTGTGGTATGTCACTTAATTTTGGAGCTTTATGGCTGTTTAGATTATGATTTTTGTTTGATCAAAAACTTAATTTATAGGTTACGGACCTCTCACATTTTGGGAGAATACGAGGTATATCTCCTTGTTTGCTCTAGTCTTATCGTGCTTATTTGACATTGAATTGATTCTAGTTTGCTATGATTTTGACTATGAGACTATCTAATCTTAGTTGTTTTCACTTTCTTGCTGCATCCTTGGTGATATTGCATCAAGTTAGTGGAGACGATCGTGTTCAGTTCCTTCACAACCAAACTACTGCAAATTTTGAATGCCTTAATGAAGGACAGGTGAGTCTTTGAGGGATATTTACATAGAGTGTGTATTGTTGCCTCTGTGACTGGTAACCACTTGTGGATCGGTTTGTTCGTTTTTGAAGGGATGTGACACTGTGTTTGTTACACCAACAGCACGGACAATAGATATTGCACATGCCTGGATCATGGTAATAGTACTCCTTGTTTATGGGAGTAAGATAAATTTGGGTCCACTTTTAGTGGTCATATATTATATATATCAAGTCCTCTGTTTAACAGACTTTTGTTTTCAGAAAAATGCAATATTGCTAACGGTTTCTCCAACGACATGCCAAAGCATAATTGAGATGATGAACAAGTATGTTGAAACATTCCTTCCTTATCTTGTTACGAAAAATTTGGTAGCTTCTTAAAAATTCAGGCTTTTTTCTTTGAGAACCATGAGGTTACTTATCTCTTATCTGCCTTCTCAGGTACATTTTTTTTGCTGACAAGGTAGAGATTAAGGACATTACCAAGCAAACTTGCTTGTTTGCTTTAGCAGGACCTAAAAGCAACGAGGTAAGAGGGTTTTTTAGTGGAATGAGGAATCTTTGGGAAATGTTCTCTGTTTACCCTTTAGTAGTTCAAATACATTGTTTTTCCTCTTATAAAAAGTCTTGAAACAGATTATGAGTAAGCTTAATCTGGGAGATCTTATTGGGCAGCCGTATGGCAAGAATCAGCATTACAGTGTAAGCCTTTATTTTTTAGTATCTCGAAGCAGATCTTGTGAAGCCACATGTTGTAACAAGCTCTTTTCTTTGTCAGTTTGATGGAATGCCAATAACAGTTGGGGTCGGAAGTCTTATATCAGATGAAGGCTTTACTATGTTAATGTCACCAGCGGCAGCTGCTTCAGTCTGGAAGACTCTTTTATCTGAAGGTGCCATTCCGATGGGTTCTGTAGCCTGGGAGAAACTTAGAATCACACAAGGTTAGTAAAACAATTGTCTGAATATGGGTGCCATGAGTGTTGCTCAATCTGGTTTTGCACCGATGCACAACTATTACCCACTAATCTCCAAAAATCTAATGATTGAGTTTTGTGGTCATTTGTAAAGGCATGATTGTTCGATATTTACCCAAAATATGTACGACTCTCATAAAGATGGTTCTCAGAATTGGAAGGAGTGTTGTACAAAGCTGTTTTTTATTTCCTTGACATTAGCGAAATCAGAATTGTTAGATCTTACAAGACCGTTGATTTAGTGAACAAGCAGAGAAAATAATGTGTTTCTCAGGCCAAATGCATTGATGATTTGTAGGAAGACCAGCACCTGAGAAAGAACTTAGCAAGGAGTTCAATGTATTGGAGGCGGGTCTATGGAACTCGATCTCTCTGAGCAAAGGTATTTGAGAAGCTTTTCTTCAGTGAACTACAATGATCCAAGACCCTCCTTGAGTAAACAGTTTGTAAACATCTCAGGATGTTATAAGGGACAGGAGACGATAGCAAGACTAATCACATATGATGGAATTAAGCAAAGGTTATGTGGACTTAATCTCTCTGCAGCAGCTGAACCCGGCAGCATCATTACAGTCAGTGGGAAAAAGGTTATGAGCGTTTCTGTGCACACCTTAGTAGCTCTAGAACAAAGAAGAGCTATTCCTTGACTAGTCCAATAAACATTACTTTCAGGTCGGTAAGCTAACAAGCTACACTAAGGGAAGAAACAGTTCTGGCCACTTTGGGTTAGGCTACATCAAGAAACAAGCAGCTTCAATTGGAAACGCAGTGAGTATAGGAGAAGAAGGGATTTCTGGGATAATAACTGAAGTCCCTTATCTAGTGCGGCAACATCCTCCATCAGCCAACCCGAGTTCTTGAACAGAAGAAAAAAGATATGATGCAAGGACACACATTCACTGGTACTAAAAACAAAACTTGTATCCGCTTTTATTTTGAAGATTCAAGTATATATTATGTTCTAGTTACCATTAGAAATAGAAACATTATTTATTGATACATAAGGAAACTGATAGAGAACTAACAGTTTAAGGTTGTCTAGAGACAGATCATATTAGGGCAATCACAGCGACGCTTGTTGTGACCTTTAGGAGTACAATTGCAGTAAATAGGACTGAGTCTTACATATGGATCCCATGTACTCAATAAGTCATTTAAACATTGTTGTGCTCCATCTTCTGAACATGAACCTCTGAACACTTGTTTTTTCGATGGGCACCATTGCCTTCTCGCAGGAGTCACTATTGGCGCTTCACCTAACTCATCAACAAAAAGAAGACTTACATAAATGAAAGCTGGTTTGGATTAACTGGACTTGAATAAGCAAAACTGTAATCTCAGTATAGAATGATGAGACCTTGTGAAAAGTGGCTTGGAAGAAGGGAGAATAAGAGACAAAAAGCTAAGTAGATTGCAGCTAACTTCATTGTTTTTTGTAAGTTATCTTCTTCTCCCTCTCTCTATAGATTGCTTTTATGACTTTGTGCTGGTCTGGAAACAAAGCACTAATATTTAAACTATATACATATATGAATTTGATGGTGTATTATATATCTTTGTATCTTTGAGGTTTGCTGTTTTGGGGTAGTCCTATAAAGTCACACTAAAACCAAATGGAATTCATGTTCTTTTGTTTTTAGTCAAGTTTTGTCCATATTTTTTTGTTTACACACTTGAAATCGAATTACGATAAATAAATAAAAAAGTATAAATAAGTATTTAACCATTTTACCAAAAAAAATGAGTTTAACAGCAGAAATACCCATCTTTGCAGTTGAAGTTTTCTTCAAAATCTCGGATAAGAGAGAGAGAGATGTCAACGATAAATTATATTGGATCATAACTGACCAACCCAGTAGCCAAATTCCTACATAACGTATGTGGAGGAACTCATCCATGGTTGTGCAAATGAGATGTCTTAAGTGGACTTACCATTGGCAACTAGTAAAAACCATTTGTTCGGAAAAAGATCACATTACTAAAGATATTTCTCTGGTTTCTCCACACTTCTGTTAATAATAATGACCATGCCCATGACGTTTCTCTTATTCTTTGCTTTTGTTTAGAAAACCATTATAGATTCATTCTTTACATTCATGTATATTTTGTCTTGGTTCAATGATTTTAGTGGCTCATTTTCTTTACACATGTCAATTAACTTCATAGACATCATTTTTATCTTTTTTTGTAGGGTCAAAATGTACTCTATTTTTCTTGGGTTTTTACTTTTATGGACTATATTCATGATCTAAATCACATTATAAAAATCAAATAAACATAATATTAAATCCATAAATGGAAATGGAGTCCACTAGACCACATAAAGTGACATGCACTCAGTTTCTAAAGTGATCTTACCAGAACCGGTACGTCACTATCACCGGCGTGATGTTTTTGTCTCGACCTAATATTAAAAGGTCTTTGCCTTATTTCTTGTTTACAAAATATTCAGATAAAGATATTTTTGTGCCCCACAATTCGAGAAAGTTAAATGATAGTAATTCAGATTCTGATTGATATTTAGTTCCTGTTATGGTTGAGGAATACGTAGGATTTTTATCAGTTATATAATTTTGCAGATTTGATACTAAAATACAGCTTTTCTATTGAATATTTGATGACCGAATCAAATAAATTATGTCATCTCCACTAATTTTAGTTAGAACTCTAAAATATTCAGAGGATCTGTTTTTGTCATTCTATTCAAATAACACGTTTTGTAATTATGTATTACGATCTGGGCATAAAAACCGATATCTGAAACTCAAACCGAAATCGATCCAAAAAAGAGGAATCGAAGCCGAACCAAACCCGAAAAAAATACCCTGATGAGTCCTATATTTATATACCCAAAAAACCTAATCCGAATCCGAACCATAACTAAATTAAGAACCGAATGGGTACTTAAAATATTTTTGTTAAATTTAAGTCTTTAAATTTATTTCTATTAAATATTTACTTATTTTAAGTTTTTATATAGATTTATATATAAATACCCGAATCCGACTTATACCCGATCCAGAAAATAAAAATACCCGGATGAATCTTAAATCAATTCGGGTACCCAAACAGCCAAACCTATGCGAGTAATTATAGCTTTCGAAGAGTTTATAAATGTTTGGGCCTTTACAACTTCAAATATGGACCTATGTGAGAATAGTCCATGATCCATCTCCATTTGGTGCAAAATTTATATTCTAACTTTTAAAACTTCAATCAAATGATTCTCTCCGGAATGTCTTATACGGTTTCACCAATCGACAATATTCAATTTATACCTATGAATATCTGAATTCGAATTCTAGTAAAATAATTACATAAGTAGATATTTAACCAAATTTTAAGTTTTCTTATGTAAATTGGACAAATAATTATGATGTTATATTTCATTTGAAGTATGGATGGAAAAAAACGATTGAAATTCATAATCTGATGTTTATAAGAATTAAGAACCTTTGTTCCTAAATGATACCAAACAAGTACTTAAAATTGCACACAATAAAAAGAAAACAAATTGCTTTCATTATAGAGACCAAAGATTGTTATTGATACATAGGAAAATGATTTAGAACAATATAATTTCGGATCTTAAATAGGCACTTTCTATTGACAAATCATGTTAGGACAACTACAAAGATAATTGTTGTTAGATTGATTAGTGCAAGTGCATGAGACTGGACTGAGCCTAACATATGGATAGAATGTAGCCAATAAGTTATTCAGACATTGTTGTGCTCCATCATTTGAACATGAACCACTGAATACTTGTTGTTTTGATGGACACCATGGCCTTATCTCTGCAACACTCCTGCTTGGGAGAAGAGAGAATAAGAGACAAGTAGCCATGAAAATTGCAGCAAACTTCATATTTTGTTTTGTATAAGGATCTTCTCTTCTGTTTATGATTGTCTCCAATAATGAACTTATGTGTTAAGTAAAGATAAAGACATATATATATATAGTGTGATCCTTTGTTTCAATATACTAAAGGCCTAAGAAAAATTAATTATAATGTGATCCTCTGTTTCAAAATGTGTCATGATTTTGTTCTATTTTTGACAATATTTATTACTTATAAATCTATTACTTTAAACGGGTTAACATATTAATAATAGAATCATTGTTTTGAAATTTAGTTATAGATATCATTAGATTTTCAAAATTTTGGTACTTAAATATAAGAGCATAAATGTGGGAGATATTGCTTAGTACTGCAGCTGGATATTGGGAGGAATTTTGTGAACGTTTTTAATTTTTTAATTAATTATATAAAAATAAAAAACAGTCGGTCTAATTGGTGTGTCCGTGATTTAGCTAGCCATGAAATAATATATTCAAATCCCATCATACTCCATTTGGAGAACTTAGGTTATTGATCGGCTATTGTCGATCCAATGGTTATTTGATAGCAAAAATAAAATTAATTATATGGAAATAAAATATGCATGTCTATAAGAAAATATATCTTAGATATGAAAACTAAATAAATATATTAGATGACAGACATTTAAATACGTTACCAAAATTTACTTTTTTTAAAAAAGTTAAATTTAAAAGCTCTTCAAACATATATTTCGTATTACATTTTGAAAACAATTTTTGATTGAAAGATAAAATTAAAATAAGAGCAAGTATCGCCGATGACAGGTGGTCCAGTGGTGTAGTCATTTTACAAATCCTCATGGCATCAGGGATCGAACTTCCTACCTGCAGTTGTAAGAATGAGATTTAAAAAGGCAGTAGGCTAGTTGACAAAAAAAAAAAGAGCAAGTTATCGATGAAAGTGTAGATTCTACAGAATCTTGATAAAGGGGCAGGTACTTTTTTTAAAATAGTATACAAAACTTGCCAATCCAATTAAAATTTGGGAATCAGAGATTGAGTATGAGAGTATTGTTGTCTTGATTATCAATTGTAAAAGTGAAACTGTTTAACGATTCAAGATATGAACTTGGAAGATTCTAAAATGTTTTCCAAACTATTTCTTATTAATTATTATTGAAAACAAACAGCTATAAGCAAATAGAGTCTCAAGCATATCAATGGAGGATTGAACCCTAATTAGGGCAAGCCAAGTGAGGACAATAACATTCATGTCTCTTAAGAGGAAGAGTAGTGCATTTGCAATCAGAAGGAGTTTCTTCTCCAACATCATCCCATGTTCGCATTAAGTCGTCAAAGCATTGTGTGAAATGAATACTGCATTTACCATCAAATATTTGTCTCCTTGATGGACACCATGGCCTTATCTCTGCAATGGTTTGGCTTATGATGAAGGAAAATAGAACACAAGAAACTAACAAAATTGTAGACAACTTCATTTTTTTGTTACAGTTTTTGTTTTTATTTTTTGTGTATGTTGTTGTGAATAATATTCAAGATATTTAATAGTTTTAGATGTAGGGTATATATATAGATATACATGAATGTATTGACTCTGTATATTATAGGAAATCTTGTTTTGGGTAATTAATTAATCCAGTCAATGTTGAAACTTTAAAAAGTGGAAAAAAAGTTATTATTTCTATAAAAAATCCAAGATACTAAAGAGTAAACCATTCTACCTATTTTTACATGGTAATCCAATTTTTTTAAATAAGTAAAGATATGCATTTAAAGATTTTCTTCATGTTTGAATAATTAGATGTAATATTAAATGGATTGTTTCGAGAATTTTTTGATGCTTTCTTTATATCTTGTGTTTCTAAATGTTGGAAAGGCATTTAGTCTATTGGCAGATGGTAAGTCCATAAGAGAATGCACACTTATATATCATGGGATCGAATTCCGCCGCTTATATCTACAAGAACTTAGCTAGTGAACCGGCCATTTGTGGTCCAATGTTAACAAAAAAAAATGTTGGAAAGCTTTTAAGAAACTCATCATTTGAGACTCATATAATGAGTACTAGGTATTTTCAAAGTCTTTAGGGAATATTTGAGTGATTATTTTTCAGGTTTAAGACCTTTTCTTAGACTAATCTTTTTTAGATCTACGTTTTCATTCTCTTTTATTTTATTTTTCTTCGATATTGTATAAAGTTATGCCAAATATGAATTATTTTATTTTTATGATGATGTAATCCATAGTTTTTAAATTAATGGAAGCTGTTTGACAAAAAATGACAATTACAAAAAAGAAGTGAAGAAATTTATAGAAACAAAAAGATGAAGTTTGTTGCAATCTTCATGGCTTTTTCTGTCTTATTGGGAAAATTACATTTTCACCAAAAACCTTATCGTATTTATTCTATTTTTTTTCTGTAAGAGAAGGCCAAGATCAATTAATACCAAATCAACTGGATCCACAAAGAAGTCCAATAAGCCCATCGAAAACAAGTCAACAATGGTGAACACAGACAGTTGTACAAACTACAAATTGAAGTATAGATAAATTCATAAATTTGGTTTCGTAATTGAAGTATAGAACTGAATAGTGTATTTAATTTTAAATATTAAATATCAATTTTAGTCAGTGTAATCAGGTTGCGATTACACTGATTAAGCGATGAGAAAGAATGCGAGATTGAAGAAGAGATTAAGACAGGTAAAGATACACAAAATTATAGAGTTCCTCACAATTGTTATAAACAAACTTAACCAAATTTATGGACTGAGTCCAATAGAATCAAGGCTCGATTTATTCTTCTCTGCGACAATGGACCAAGACTCTCTTAGCCTATTAGATCTTCAACGAGACAACTGAGTAACAAACACTCCCAATTTGGCTTTAGTCCAAGTTGCATAAAATATGGTAATGTATTATCTAAAATATTACTTAGATAATTATATACATAAAAGTATAGACAAATCCTCCTATAATGACTGAATGTACCGCAAAAATGAAGAACAATGAACTTTATTGGCGAGAATGAATCCCACAAATCTCTCAAAAAATAGCGAAGTCGTAACTGAAACATACAATCGACATGTTGATGCATGTACGAACCCTATGTCAAAGAAGATTTTGTAAGAGTTTTGGAAGAACTAACAAAGAGCAGACAATTAGAGCTGAAAGAATACGATGAGTATTAATATTCTGAAACTGAATTGAATCTTTATATTCGGTTTGGTTCATTTTAGTTTTTTAATTTCGGTATTTATGCTTGAATTTGTATGTATGTTCATTAAGATATTAAATATATAAATATCCAGAATACAAACCCGGATATCAAAAAATAAAATGATAATAAAAATGAATATTCAAGCATCATCTACCTTGTAACATAGCTCATACGTTACAACAACATTGTATTATTATTGCAATCAGCAAATTTATGTTAGGTACTGATACTCATTGTTTATTTAAAAGTCAACCTTAAGACACTATCTCTCTTTTCTTTTTTGTTTCTTTTCCACCGTCTTTTTTTTTCAACGGCAAATTATATATTGGATCACAACTAGCCAAACCAATAACCAAATTCATACATAATGTAAGCGGAAGATTCAATCTTTGGTTGTGCAAATGAGCTGTCTTAAATAGACTTACCGCATGTCACCACAATCTAAAAAAAATGGTAAAGGACACAATTGAGAAACAAAATAATCAACAAAAATAAAAAGAATTACGTCAAAATGTCGACATAAGTTGGCGTGTGGCTACAAAATTGAGGGAATTGGATTCGAAAGTCTTCCTTTTTAATAACCAACACACTCAAACTCTAAACCCTTTGCTCAACTGCAAACTTCCTCACGATGTCGACATTACTTGTATTTTTCTCCAACTTGGTTTTGTCTGGATCGGGTTTTCGGATTCTCGTATATAATTATTGCTTTTGGGTTTACGAGAATTTGACGCAAGTTCTAATCTTTTTATGATCCCCAGGATTTCGTAGACCCCAATGTCCTTCTTCCATGTTCGTCATTCAATCTTCGTTTTTTTCAATGTTTTGACTTTGGAACTGCCGGAAAACTGATTTTGTGGCTTGAATTCTGGGTTTTCTTTTTAGGTTCTTGGGAAATTGGTTCCTCAATTCGTGTTTGAATCAGATAAAGATTCTCTCTCAGGTAGGTTTTTCATCGAACACCACATCAACTATTTAATGAGTTTAATAATTTATACTTTCTTTTTCTCAGTTTAAAGTCTTTCCTTTTTTTTGATTTAAGTAGAGATTGCCAAATACTGGAAATAGCTAATAATCTTGGTAATTTAATTGATTATGAATTTGCTCTGATGTGATTGATTTGTTTACAATGGTCCTCTGTTCAAATTAAGCAACAGAGTCCATTTTGCAGATAGTTCCTAAGACAATGGATGCTACTTCTTCTAGTCTTTGCAATGCTAGCGAGTCAGATCTTTGTCGTGATGATTCCGCTGCGTTTCTACTCAAATTTGTAGCCATTGCTTCGATTCTTTTAGCTGGAGCTGCAGGTGTAGCTATACCACTCATTGGCAAGAATCGTAGGTTCCTTCGAACCGATGGTAATCTCTTTGTGGCTGCTAAAGCTTTTGCAGCTGGTGTGATTCTAGCCACGGGTTTTGTTCACATGTTGGCTGGTGGTACAGAAGCGTTCACTAATCCGTGCTTAGCTGATTCAACTTGGTCTAAGTTTCCTTTCCCAGGATTCTTTGCGATGATTGCTGCTTTAGTTACTCTGTTTGTGGATTTCATGGGGACTCAGTACTATGAACGGAAGCAAGAGAGGGAAGCTAGTGAGTCTGTTGAACCTTATGGCGGTGAACAATCACCTGGTATTGTTGTTCCTTTGGTTGCAGAAGAAGCAAATGACGAGAAAGTGTTTGGTGAAGAAGATAGTGGTGGGATTCACATTGTTGGCATTCATGCTCATGCAGCTCACCATACACATGCTCATACTTCATGTGATGGTCACAGTAAAATTGACATTGGTCATGCTCATGGACATGGCCACGGGCACGGACATGGGCATGTACATGGGGGTTTAGATGGTGGAAATGGAGCTAGACATATCGTTGTTTCTCAGGTACACATTTCTGTTCCTTTTTTCTGATTCTTACAGAGCTTCAAATGTACTCTCTTTGTATGTTCAAGGAAACTATGCACAATGACATCTTAAACTAAGTATTACACACAAATGTCACAGGTTTATCTATCTTATTTGGGTTGGTATAATCTTTCAAAAAGATCCAAAATTTGTGTTTATTAATCTCACCTTACTAATATTGTTGTTAGGTTCTGGAACTTGGAATCGTTTCACACTCTATCATCATCGGTCTATCCCTTGGAGTATCTCAGTCTCCTTGCACAATCCGGCCTCTAATAGCAGCACTATCATTCCACCAATTCTTTGAAGGATTTGCTCTAGGTGGATGCATCTCCCAAGCACAATTCAGGAACAAATCAGCAACCATAATGGCTTGCTTTTTTGCCCTCACAACCCCGATAGGGATCAGTATTGGTACTGCAGTGGCCTCATCTTTTAATCCTCACAGCGTTGGAGCATTGGTTACTGAAGGTATCTTAGACTCACTCTCTGCCGGTATTCTTGTGTACATGGCTTTAGTGGATCTCATAGCTGCTGATTTCTTGAGTACAAAAATGAGCTGTAACTTTAGACTTCAAATTGTATCTTATCTATTGTTGTTCTTAGGAGCTGCACTCATGTCTTCTCTTGCCATTTGGGCTTAGGTAGATTGTAAGATTCCATAGTTTCTGCTACAGTTACAATTACAAATAAAGTGTACAGTTCTTTCTAGAGTTAAATAAATCAGATCTTCATAATTTCATATGAATCTGTTCTCTTTGTTCCTCCCTCCAACTCGTGACTGCTTGGCAAATACATTTATTGATGTTGAGATTAAGAGAAGGACTACAGACTCATAGCTAACTAAACTTCAAGAAACTGTATTTCCAGATTTCAATGATACTGTGTTCCAGTTTTCACAATTGTTGAAGATAGTGTAAGATCTGAGCAAAACACAAGATAGAAAGATAATGCAGGATTGTTTCAGGGAATGTGTTGCAGATTTTGTCGTTTCACAGTTTAAAATGTCATCCATTGATCCTTTCAAAAGGTGTTTCAAACCAGGAACAATCACAAAAGATAACAATAGTTTAGTAACAACAAACTGAACCCAAAATGTAAAAATTTATAGCAAAAGACATGATTATTAAACCAACAAAAGCTAAAGCTTAAACAATATCTTCTTCTTTGTGGGTTTCAATGGTAACATCAGAAGTAGGATAAGCCACACAAGTGAGAACAAATCCTTCACCAATCTGTTCATCATCAAGGAAACTCTGGTCAGATTGATCAACAGATCCACCTGTAACTTTACCAGCACAGCTTGAGCAAGAACCAGCACGGCATGAGTAAGGCAAATCGATTCCAGCTTCCTCTGCAGCATCTAGAACGTAAACATCATCGTCACACTCAATCTCTTGCTCACCTTCTGGTGTAATGAACTTGACCTTGTAAGTAGCCATGGCTGTAACACGTCCACCACGAGCAGAGCCTGATTTGAGACCAAAGAGAGTTTGAGTGTTGGCTGAAGGAAGGGAACGGAGGCTGATGGGAGCTGGGCTACGACGGATGAAGGAAGTTCCGACGATGGCGCTTGAGAGAGCAGTAGAAGCCATGTTTGAAGATAAAGTTGAAGCTTTTCTCTTTTCTTTGTTTTGGCTTGAGGAAATGGCTTGTGGAGACTGAAGAGGAAGATTAAAAGGTGTGTGTGAGAATCCTATCTGCCACGTGGCGTTAATCGTGTGGGTCAATGGATTATCTTCTTGTGGAGATTTTAGTTTCGTTTTTGTGTGTGATTGTGTTTGACACACTTTATAAAAAACACTATCTTGTTGAGGTGAGTTTTACGTGGACTCACTTGAAACACCTCACACACTATTCGACCTTGTTTATATCGAAAATAAAGAAAAAACTCTCTTTTTTTTAATTAAATATTTGGAAATTTTTATCCATAAAAGGTGTGGATTTGTTGTAATATTAGACCTAGGATTGGGTTTTTTTTGTCGACATTGGACCACAAATGGTCGGTCCATTAGCCAAGTTCTTGCAAATGCAAGCAGGGGACTCAATTCCAGAATGTGCAAGTGTGCATGGTTCTTGTGGACTTACCTAGGATGGGTTTAAAATCTTAAAAGCGACATAACGTTTTTTGAAAATTAAATGTTTTAATGTTATTTTTATGGTATATGTTAAATGTGTGTGTTATATTAATTATATATAGGTTAAAAAAACTTTGCAAATTTGTACATAAATGTTGAAGGTAATTTACTTTTGAGTTTACAATTCGGAAATAAATTTTAGTCAAAAAATGTATCAATGTATTTTTTTTTTGGATAAAATATTACATGTTTACACGAATAACATATCTTTATATGTTTACTTTCGTATTGTACTGTTGTTTACAAAAAGAAAACATATAATTTAAGAGAAGTGTATGTAGTGGAATTAGCACGATCGTTTATTGATCAAAAGAACTACAAGTTAGAAAATAAGATGTTTTTTGTCAACTCAGATTATATTGGACTACCATTGACCGGTGCAGTAGGCAAATTCTTACATAATATAGGCAGAGGATTCGATTCTGGTCGTGCAAATGAACTGTCTAAAGTACACTTAACACTTAACGCTAGCCAAATCTTAGTTACAAAATAAGATTTAGAAATTCGTTAAAGAAACTACAAATGTTATCGTGTATTATCTAAGAGAGAGCATCCGATAAAAGTGTAGAATCTCCAAAGAGAAGAAACCTTCTTATTGACTATGTTAACAGAGACGTGCCTATTAAAAAAACTTTTTTTTTATTATATTGAGCCACAAATGGTCGGTCCATTAGCCAAATTCTTACAAATGCAAGCAGGGGGACAAGATCTCAAAATGTGCAAGTGCGCATGACTTTTGTAGACTTATCACTTGTCACTAAACTAAATTGCCACTTGCAAAAAAAATAAAATATATATATATATAAACTTTTTGGCTTCTAAAATATATAAATTTTTTGGATCACTAGACTTTTTTTCGCTGGTAAAGTACCATTTCATAGAGTTGTGCATTCATCGGCTTAAGTTCATGAATTGGGCCTTAAAATCCAAAAGCCCACTACCAGATTTCACTCGCAAAGCCTTCTTACTTCCTAATTCCTCTACATCTATTTGTTATTAGATCAAAGAGCCGACAAAACGTTACCAAAAATATATCTTTTTGAATTAATATATTATATAGAGTTTAAGTAGTTTACATCTCTCATTAACATAAACTAACCTAACAATACTTTTTGATTTTAATATTTGTATCTTTGATAATAAAGTTATAAATTCAAGGTGGTACATTCTGAAATGTGGACTTAAAAGTCTAAACCAACCAGTCTACCAATAAAACAAGAAGTTAGTGTTAAATAACTTTTCATTTTAGTTTAGAAGTTGTCAAAATGGAATCTTTCCTATAAATGTTGGAACAAATCTGAGTATTATTCAATAGAAACGTCAAACTCAGATTAGACGATACGTACTTCATGTAATAACGTGACTGTTAGGTACAATTACAACGTGTCTAAAAGAAATTTTAGATGGTTTTAAGCCAAAAAAAGCTTAGATTTTTTCTATTAAAATTGGGTTTAGCAAAAAAAAACAAAACAAAAAATTATATCTTGCTATTTTTGTAAATTTACTTTTTAGTCCAAAACAAATTTTTTTATTCAACATTATATCAACAATATCCGATATATAATCTAAAACTCATTTTCTAAAATTTCTATTTAATCTACCAATTGTGTAGAGGAAAATAATCAAATCTTGGATGACAAAATTGTTAGTTGGAATATTCTAACAAACTGAAAAGAACTCGACAGAAAAAAAAAACTTAATCATGCAAAAATACAAATATTATAAAATAAAATTCATGATAATTATCAATATTTTAAACTATTATTAGTATTGACAAAAAAAACTATTATAAGTAAACTTAAAAAATATTATGTAAACCATAATATTAATCAATAATATTGCTCAATATGGTAGAAAAATAAATAGTTTAATTGGCTCGCCTCTTATTTAGTTAATAATAAGGTAGTGTCTTCAATTCTGATTTTGTTTTATTTGTACCTTGACAAAAAAACTATTATAAGTAATATATAAAATCAATTAATTTTTGAAGTTAGGTTGTCTAATTATTTTATTTTTATCTAAAGAATTTAAACTAGTTTTTTTTTTTAATTATGGAAATTAAATATCTTTCAAAATTTATTATTTTTGAGTGAAAACTAGGACAAACAAAATGGAGAAGATAATAAATAAAGTAATTATATACGAAATTCTATGACATAAGCAAATGACATCTACTCTAGTGTTAGACGGTAAGTCCACTTAAGACAGCACATTTATATAACCTAAAATCGAATCCTTTGTACCAACATTATGTATGAATTTGGCTATTGGATCAGTCAGTTGTGGTTTAATATAATCGGGACATAACTAAAATCCTTTTCACATAACAGCGACGGCTCAGTCCACAAAGGAAACATTGCGAGAGATTGATTGAAAATATAATTTATTGGGTCCCACTGATTTTAATAACCATCTATTTTTTATTAATTAAAAAGAAAAATTATAATAATAGCCATCGTGACTTCGTGAGAAGAAGCCAGCAAAGAGCGCGACGCTGATTTCTTCTTCATCATTGTAATTTGATCATATCTTCTTCTTTTTTTCTTTTTTTCTCTTCACGTATAAGAAAAGATACAAAAGTTTAGAGACGATTCTTTCTGTCGCTTTGCTTTCATTTTCATTCTCACTTTTTGCCTTTTTTCAGTCCTGAATTCACGGTGATTCGCATCCTTCGATTTTTCGGGTTTTGTTCTTTTCTTTTGTTTTGTTCGAATTTCACGTGAATTTCGATTTGTGTTATGAGTTGGTAGAAACGAGCTGAAGTTTGAATTTTTTGAAGAAATTTTGGGAATTTTTTCCTGGGTTTGTGTCGTGGGAACTTTAGGGTTGTTTGATTTCGGTGCCAGAATTATGGAGAAGTACGAGCTGGTTAAAGATATCGGTGCTGGGAATTTTGGAGTTGCTAGGCTCATGAGGGTCAGAAACTCTAAGGAACTTGTTGCTATGAAGTATATCGAGCGTGGATCAAAGGTTCTATCTCAATTACTTTTTTATAAATGTACTGTGTGTAATTGCAAGTTAAAGAGTGTATATTTGGGAGTTATTGATGTTGGTATGAACTCAGGAGCTGTGATTTTAGATTCCCAGATGAGAAAGTAGCCGAATTCTATTTTAAAACACTCTGATTTTGTTATCTTTTATTGTTGCTTAGTGTAGAATGTTCGGAGTTGTTCTTCTAAGATTAAGGATTGAGTATATAATCATTTCCAACTTTTGTTTTGCTGGTGTTTAGATCGATGAGAACGTGGCAAGAGAGATTATTAACCATAGGTCACTTCGTCATCCAAATATAATCCGGTTTAAGGAGGTAAAGTGCATTTTTCACACCTTCGTGGTGGTATATTGTAGTAATCTATTGGTTGAAAGTCTCAGGGGATGTTATTAATTTTCACAGGTCGTCTTGACACCAACTCATATCGCCATTGCTATGGAATATGCTGCGGGTGGTGAGCTATTTGAGCGTATATGTAGCGCTGGAAGATTCAGTGAGGATGAGGTGAGCTCTTGGCATTCTAAAGATTTCTATTTCGGGTGCACTACATGATTAACTTTTAAAGTTCTGTATGGTCTATAATATATACATATACGCATATATTAAGAGGAAAGGCAAGAGGAGATCATTTAGATTTCTATTAGCATGGAAAATAAAAGGAATGTGTTTTGGACATCATTTGGAGCAGCTGTTTTGATTACGATACTCATGTTTTTTGTGCACATCTTTCTGTTTTCAGGCAAGATACTTTTTCCAGCAGCTTATATCAGGAGTCAGCTATTGCCATGCTATGGTGAGGGAAACACATGACTTACGAAGTTTTGTTTTTAACTTCAAAGATATAAAAAATCTTTGCTTTCTTTATCCCTGATCCACGTTGTGCCCTTATTGTCACAGCAAATATGCCACAGAGATCTGAAGCTCGAAAATACCCTCTTGGATGGAAGTCCTGCTCCCCGCCTGAAAATCTGTGATTTTGGTTATTCCAAGGTCTGACATATATCGCCAGCATGCACTTGAATGTGCTTGTGATTTCTTAATTTCTTTTATCGTAACAAGCTCCTTTTTGACTTTTTTTCCCCTCCATTTACAAGGGCCTTTGTCACTTTCACGTGATCTGTTTTTCTTCTTTCGTAGTCCTCCCTGTTGCACTCTAGGCCCAAATCAACTGTTGGAACTCCAGCATATATTGCACCTGAGGTTCTTTCTCGCAGAGAATACGATGGAAAGGTAATAACTGGTATACAATTATTGATATGTCAAGAGTGCTTAGGCTGTGATAGAGACAGTGTAGTTTGTAAAATCATCTTACGTAGTAATGTAGCCCTTTCAAGTTTTGATCATGCATAATTGAGACAGTGAGACTCCGCGTGATAAGGCAGATATAAGCCCAATCTTGCAAAAACCTGCTGTGGCCTTCATGAATTTGGGCAGAGTTTTATCAGGGAACTGACATTGATTTGACTAATTATATATACAAGATCAGATGTGCTATATTTCCATGTTTATCATCTTATTTGTTTGCTATTTCTTGCATGAATTTTCCAATTCTTATGTGTGTTTGGTCAATGATAATTTCCTAACTATCGTAGATACCTAATATATACCAAATGATTGCCTTGACTGATGCAAAGGCTCTATGAAATTGTTATGATCTTATTTTTCTTGATTTGGAAATATCATCCTCACAGAAATCATCGACAGTTTGTACTTATATTTCTTTTCTTTCAATCAGATGGCTGATGTATGGTCTTGTGGTGTGACGCTCTACGTAATGCTGGTTGGAGCATACCCATTTGAAGACCAAGAGGATCCCAAAAACTTCAGAAAAACAATACAAGTAGGTTTCTTTGTCTTTGCATTCTGCTTTTTGAGAAATGACTCAGCCCACTAACCAACCGTTTTGATACATTCTTACAGAAAATAATGGCTGTCCAGTACAAGATCCCGGACTATGTCCGTGTCTCACAAGACTGCAAACATCTCTTCTCCCGTATATTTGTCGCGAACTCAATGAAGGTATCACTCTCTCCAAATGCTTAATCCATCCTTCGTGAGATGAATGACTCGTATAATATAACCTTTCTTTTTCTTCTGTAGAGGATTACCATTGCTGAAATTAAGAAACATCCATGGTTTCTAAAGAACCTGCCAAGAGAACTTACAGAGACAGCTCAATCTGCATACTTCAGGAAAGAAAACCCAACCTTCTCGCTCCAAAGCGTGGAAGAGATCATGAAGATTGTAGAGGAGGCAAAAACCCCTGCTCCTGTTTCTCGATCCATTGGAGCATTTGGGTGGGGAGGAGAAGATGATGATGAAGCCAAAGAGCTAGAAGCAGAGGAAGATGTTGAGGAAGTAGATGAAGAAGAAGAAGACGAGTATGATAAGACGGTGAAACAAGTGCATGCTAGTGGAGAAGTCCGAGTCACTTAAAAAAACAAAAACACAAAAATTAGTTTCCTTTTTTGCCTAAAGAAAAAAGATTTCGTTTGTCTGTCGAATTTGTCTTTCTGTATTGAGTTTTTATTTTATTTTATTTTGGTCAGTAACTGTCAAGATTGTCTTATGCTTTGCTCTTGGAAGTCCTGTATAATCTGCAGTCGGAGTAAGGACAGACAGGTTGATGATGAGCTCCTTTAGACATCGCGACCTTAAGATAAGATATTTTGTAAATAATGCTTTTTGTTTTAGTGTGTTCGAAACATTTCTATTTCATTTCTACCTTCATATATCTCATCAAACAGAACCTCTTGCAAGTAATTTGTTTCTGTCCTTTTAGTTTAAGAAACAGACATGAGACTTTACACCTCCGTATGGAGCTGTAAAGTTTGTAGCAAAAACTGAAGCCTGTCTCGTATCTTGCACTATCTTGTGACAAAGGAGATTCTCATACCTCTTTCCATTTCTGGTTGATGTCAAAAACACAGATCTTTATAACTTTTTCTGATATACATTGGCATTGCCGGAGATTTGTTTCTGGTAAAGTATTGCACTTTGGGAGTTATTCTCTGGTTATTATGCTTAAGAATGAATATTGTATTCCTCTCTAGAGGCCAGTCTATAATTCTGAGGTGACTTAAGACTTGAGGTTTCACATGAACTAATTGGAAGCAAAACGTTGTCATCAGTAGCTAAAAGCCTAAAACATAAAGTAATTAACTTATTGGTATTCAGACAACAGTGTTTTGCTTAAAATCCTTCTGTTCTTACTGCAATGTCATTGCTGCTACTAATTTTTATTATTTTTTGTCAACGGTCCACGACCTAGTAAGCAAATTCTTATCGAATATAGGTGGGAGATTCGATACCGGTTGTGAAAATGAGCTGCCTTAAGTGGATTTACCGCCGGCCAATAGATTTTTTTTTGTCAACGGCAAATTATATTGGGCCACAACTGGCCAGCCCAATAGCCAAATTCCTACGTAATGTAGGCGGTGGGACTCGATCCCTGGTTGTGCAAATGAGCTGCCTGATGTGGATTTACCGTCTACCACTAGGCTAAGAGCCATTTGCGGCCAATAGATTAAAAGCCATAATTGTTTGAATACATATTCTAATGCATTTATAACTTTTTTTAAGCACCATAATTGTTTGAATACATTTTTTTTAAGTACCATAATTCTAGCAAATGTCTCTTAGCCTAGTGGCAGGCGGTAAGTCTACATAAGGCAGCTCATTTGCACAACCAGGGATCGAAATATAATTTGCTGTTGACAAAAAAAAATACCATAATTCTACTTATTTATTTTTTATTTTCTTAACAAAAAATTGTTATTAATTTACATAATCATTTAATAATATAATGTAATAAGTTAATAACAATTGGATGTGAAAGTTTTTGGAAACTAATTTTTCTTTTTTTGGAAATTGGATCCGAGTAATGAGAAATCAGATCCGATGGATCTCCGGATATCATGAATTTCGGATATCCGATCAGTGCCCTAAACAAAAAAGCGCGTCGCAGATTTCTTCATCATCATTGTAATCACAATCATATCTTCTTTTATTTTCCTTCACGGATATTAAAAGAAACTAAGAATTGAGACGATTCTCTTTGTCCCTTTGCTTTTGAATCTCTTCAATTTCATTCTCGTTTTTTTCCTTTTTCAGTCACGAGATCACGCTGATTCGCATCCTCGAATTTGTCGGGTTTTTCCTTTTGTCTTGTTTTGTTCAAATTTCACGTGAAAATCGATTTGTGTTATGAGCTGGTAGAAAACGATCGGAAGTTTAAATTATTTTTGGAGAAGATTTCTTCTGGGTTTGCGTCGTGGGAAATTAGGGTTGTTGTTTGATTTCCGGTGAGAATTATGGAGAAGTACGAGCTGGTTAAAGACATCGGTGCTGGGAATTTTGGAGTTGCTAGACTCATGAGGGTCAAAAACTCCAAGGAACTTGTTGCTATGAAATACATCGAGCGTGGCTCAAAGGTTTTATCACAGTTACTTTCTTATTCATGTGTCCGTGTGTGTAATTACAAATTAAGAGTGTCTTTCTGGGAGTAATTGATGTTGATATGAGCTCATGAGCTGTAATTTTAGATTCCCAGATGAGAAAGTAGCTGAATTCTGTTTTTGAAACTCTCTGATTTTCTTAGCTTTTGTTTTTGCTCAGTGTAGATTGCTCAGAGTTGTTATATTGTTGTCTTCTAAGATTAAGGTTTGAGTATGCGATTTCCAAATTTTGTTTTGCTGCTATATAGATCGATGAGAATGTGGCAAGAGAGATTATTAACCATAGATCACTTCGCCATCCAAATATCATCCGGTTTAAGGAGGTAAAGTGCATTTTCTACACACCTTCATGATGGTATATTTTAATAATCTATTGGTTGTAAGTTGTAGTCAAGGGATTTTGGTAATCTTCACAGGTCATTTTGACACCAACGCATGTCGCCATTGCTATGGAATATGCTGCTGGTGGTGAGCTATTTGAGCGTATATGTAGCGCTGGAAGATTCAGTGAGGATGAGGTGAGCTCTTTACATTATAAAGATTTCTGTTTATGATGATTAATTCTAAAGTTCTATATGGTCGAGTTATAAATATATATTGAGAGGAAAGGCAAGAAGAGAGCATGTAGATTTCTAATAGCATGCGAATAAAAGGAATGTACTTTGGACGTCACTGGAACAACTTCTCTGATTACAGTATTGAAGTTTTTTTGTGCACATCTTTCTGTTTTCAGGCAAGATACTTTTTCCAGCAGCTTATATCAGGAGTCAGCTATTGCCATGCTATGGTAAGGCAAACAACTGACTTACGAAGTTTTGTTTCTAACTTCATAGATTTACAAATTTTTTGCTTTCTCTTTCCTGTACCCACGTTGTTTCCTTATTGTCACAGCAAATATGCCACAGAGATCTGAAACTCGAAAATACTCTCTTGGATGGAAGTCCTGCTCCACGCCTGAAAATCTGTGATTTTGGTTATTCCAAGGTTTGGCATATATCGGCAGCATACACTTGAAATACTGCTAGTGGTTTCTTAATTTTTGTTTTCTCGTAACATGCTCCTTTTGAGTTTTTCCCTCTTCATTTATGAGAGCCTTTGTCTCTTTAACGTGATCTGTTTTTCTTCTTTCGTAGTCCTCCCTGTTGCACTCTAGGCCCAAATCAACTGTTGGAACTCCAGCATATATTGCACCTGAGGTTCTGTCTCGCAGAGAATACGATGGAAAGGTAATAACTGGTATACAAGTATTGATATATCAAGAGTGCTTATGCCAAGATAAAGATTATGTAATTTGAAAAATCATCCTGCGTAGTAATGGAGCTCTTGCAAGTTCTAATCATACATGACATTTTGATACATTGACACATGTGAGTGGCAGATATAAGCCCAAGGGATTGCCATTAATTTGTCTATTTATATATCCAAGACCAGATGTGCTATTTTTCCATGTTTATCATCGTATTTGTTTGCTATCGCTTGCTTGGTTTTATGACACTTTTGTGTGTTTGGTCAATGATTATTGTGAGGTTTTTAATCTTGAGTCATGCATATATAAGTGGACAGCTTTTCAGAAACCCAACAGATACCAAATGCTTGCTTTGACTGATGCAAAGGCTCTATGAAATTTTTAAATATCATCCTCACCGAAAAATCATCAACTGTTGTACTTATATTTCTTTTCTCTCAATCAGATGGCTGATGTATGGTCTTGTGGTGTGACACTATACGTCATGCTGGTTGGAGCATACCCATTTGAAGACCAAGAGGATCCTAAAAACTTCAGAAAAACAATACAAGTAGGTTTCTTTGTCTTTGCATTATAATTTTGAAGATATGACTCAGCCCACTAACTAACCGTTTGGATACATTGTTACAGAAAATAATGGCTGTCCAATACAAGATCCCAGACTATGTCCGTATCTCACAAGATTGCAAACATCTCTTCTCCCGTATATTTGTTGCGAACTCAATAAAGGTATCACTCTCTCCAAAAGTTTGATCCATCCTTTGTGAGATGAATGACTTGTATAACTTATCCTATCTTTCTTTTTTCTGTAGAGAATTACCATTGCTGAAATTAAGAAACATCCATGGTTTCTAAAGAACCTGCCAAGAGAACTTACAGAGACAGCTCAATCTGCATACTTCAGGAAAGAAAACCCAACCTTCTCGCTCCAAAGCGTGGAAGAGATCATGAAGATTGTAGAGGAGGCAAAAACTCCTGCTCCTGTTTCTCGATCGATTGGAGCGTATGGGTGGGGAGGAGAAGATGATGATGAGGCCAAAGAACTAGAAGCAGAGGAAGCAGAGGAAGATGTTGAGGAAGTAGATGAAGAAGAAGAAGACGAAGACGAGTATGATAAGACGGTGAAGCAAGTGCATGCTAGTGGAGAAGTCAGAGTCACTTGAAAAAACCAAAAATTA
>JAKUCM010001675.1:0-27222 GCA_023374145.1 Lepidium sativum
GAGAGAGAGAAAAGTAATGAATACAAAAATATAATTAAAATAGACTTTGACTTTTAAATATTTTTTGTGTCTCTATTTAACACTTCAATCTTTCCTTATGCAACTTGAATATTAGCAAGCATAAATCAAATAATAAGTTCTTAGCAGAGATCAAATAATTGGTTATAAGTTTATTGATTTTTATGAACAAATATAAAATAGAAGAAGATGACCTAAAAGGAAAAAGAATTAACAATTGATTAACTAGAGTTAAGTAATACATATGGACATACATTTAATTTATATTGGACTAATTAATTTTTAAGTAGACTAAACTTATATTTGATGAGTGTCAATAAAATTTTATGAGAGAAGTCAATTATCAAAAAAGTTAACATATACAACATAATTTTATGGAGGTTATATGACACCCCTTAATGATAGTATGTGGTAAGTTTGAAAGTAATCCTCAATGACAATTATAAGAAAAGTATCGATTTGAGCTCACATGCAAATATTCATTTTACTTTTCAAAAAGCATAAAGATAAACAGAATTTTCTATATATGTATCAAATAATCTTGTTTTGGTTAGTTTTATGAATTCATTTTAAACATTAATAATTGAATTTGTGTCATATAAAATCAACAACCATAAATTTGTGGTTAGCTGGAAAAAGGACAAATGTCTACAGAAATTCAAGTTTTGTATTATGATAGTTAACTACTTGCTTCACGTAGCATAATTTTTGATAAGACTGAAACTTGACGATTTAAAATTGAGTATAAATTATTTCATAAATAATAGAGTAGCATAAACCATATTATTTTTGAAAATTGAAATGAAGATATGCATTAAATATAGAAAAAAAAACGAAAGGAGATATGCATTAAATAACAAAAATATTATCCGATTGGATATTAGTCTCAAATTCAATAAAATTGAGAAGAAAATCCTCATTTACATAAATAAAAATTAGCAAAATCACCAGGTCCCAAGATTAATTTGAGTTTTTTTGGACATTGGATTCTCCAGTTATGTATTTTATATATATTTGGCAAATATATATATAAAGAATATTTTAGCAAATTTTATCGATCTTATATATACACTCATGCGGTTACTTTTGTATTTTTCTACCTAAGAACATACATTTTTATTATAAAAAATGGAAAATTCATTTGTTCTTGCTTCTCTCTTTTCCAAAGGGAACAAAAATGCAAAAATAATGATTATTAGTTTATGTAATTGTTTCTAATTTTGTTTAATACTTGAAACATTAAAGTAATTAAAAAGATCTAATCTTACTATAGAAACTGAAAAGTAGAAAGGTTCAGCAGAACTCAGAACATTAGATTAAATTATGATCTTTCATAAAAAATTAAAGAATAAACATCGAAAACAATTAAATAATTAATTAAATTAAAACATTATAGTTTAGGGCAAAACGAAGTCTCTAAGGTTGATGTAAACCTCTGAAAAAGCAAAAAATAAAATAATAAAAAAGATATACTAAGAGACTTAAAGAGCTCACATTTACACAAAAAAGTTTCCAGGGAAACCCCAAATCCACAAACCCCACTTGCAATTTCTCTCCCATCTCCCATCTCTCATCTCCCATCGCTCTCTCTTTCATTTTCTTACGCTCTGTGAAGCTAAAGCAAATTCCATATATCCTTGTTCGATTTGCAGTGAAAATCTCTCGACTTGTGGTGAGTTTGGGGAAGAACAGACAAATCTCTTAAATGCAATGTGAAGATCACGAAGCAGAAGAAGACGAAGAAGAGGAAGATAAAGTAACAGTTTTTTTCCTTAAGAATGGTGGCTGCAGCGATTTCCACCACTGAACAACGAAACCCACCTCGAGATCGGCAAGATAAACCTCAATCTGTTACTAACAATGGCGGACAAAGAAGACCTAGAGGCAAACAAGTTCCTTCTCGCTACTTATCTCCTTCTCCTTCTCATTCTGTCTCTTCCAACACCACATCAACAACCACTACCACTACTACTACCACAACCACATCTTCTTCTTCCTCTTCTTCTTCCCCAGCAATACTCAGGACAAGTAAACGATACCCATCTCCTTTACTCTCTCGCTCTACGACGAATTCCGCTTCGAATTCGATTAAAACGCCTTCTTTGTTACCTAAACGGTCTCAATCGGTGGACCGTCGTCGACCCTCGGCGGTTCCGGTCACTGTAGGCAGCGAAATGTCGGCGGCTACGAAGATGCTTATAACTTCCACTAGGAGTTTATCTGTTTCGTTTCAAGGTGAAGCGTTTTCTCTTCCGATTAGTAAAAAGAAGGAGGCTTCTACGCCGGTTACTCACCGGAAATCTACTCCGGAGCGGCGGAGATCGACGCCGGTTCGAGATCAGAGAGAGAACTCAAAGCCAGTAGACCAGCAACGGTGGCCTGGAGCTTCTCGGAGGGGAAATTCTGAATCTACTGTTCCGAATTCGCTTTCTAGAAGCTTAGATTGTGGCAGTGATAGAGGAAAGCTTGGATCTGGTTTTGTAGGTAGGTCAATGTTGCACACTTCTATGATTGATGAGAGTCCTAGGGTTTCTGTTAATGGGAGATTGAGTTTAGATTTGGGAGGTAGGGATGAATATTTGGAAATTGGAGATGATAGCCAGAGAAGACCAAACAATGGTTTGACGTCTAGTGTGTCATGTGACTTTACTGCTTCGGATACTGATAGTGTTTCTTCTGGTAGCACTAATGGTGTTCAGGAATGTGGCTCTGGTGTTAATGGTGAAATCTCTAAATCAAAGAGCTTGCCACGTAATATTATGGCTTCTGCTAGGTTCTGGCAAGAGACTAATAGCCGGTTAAGACGGTTGCAGGATCCAGGTTCACCTTTATCCTCTAGCCCAGGTTTGAAAACCAGTAGTATATCATCAAAATTTGGTCTTTCGAAACGGTTTTCTAGCGATGCTGTTCCTTTATCATCTCCTCGTGGTATGGCTTCCCCTGTAAGAGGTTCTGCTATTCGCTCTGCCTCACCAAGTAAGCTTTGGGCTACAACTACATCATCTCCAGCTAGGGCGCTTTCAAGTCCTTCTCGAGCGAGGAATGGAGTTGCTGATCAAATGAACGCTTATAGTCGCAACAACACGCCTTCGATTCTTAGTTTCTCTGCTGATATCAGGAGAGGTAAAATTGGGGAAGATCGTGTCATGGATGCACATTTGTTGAGGCTCTTATATAACCGTTATCTGCAGTGGCGGTTTGTCAATGCGAGGGCAGACTCTACTGTTATGGTGCAAAGATTAAACGCAGAGGTATGTCTTAGTTATATGGATTTCATGTCCTTTCATGGTCAATAACTTCACAGTCATGGTTTTGTGTCCCTTCTGGGCTGTAAAAATACTTTAAGCCTCTGCTTCCGAACTAGAATGGGTATGATTTGTTCATCTGTATTTAGGATATCAATGAGATTAGTGAACACTTATGGAAACTCATAGTTTAGGCACGTTCTAGGTGTCATTATCCCAGATAATTCATGACAATTTGGAGAGGAAGCATGAGTTTGTTAATCTTACTGAGCTAACAGTCAATTAGGATTAGTTCAAATCTTTCAAGAACAAATATAAGTACAAACTAAAAGGCTTTGTTTCTACCAGTTTATGGCGTAACATAAGTTTACTCTGTTATTCTTTTTGCCAGAAAAATTTGTGGAATGCATGGGTATCAATCTCGGAACTGCGCCACAGTGTCACTTTAAAACGAATCAAGTTGCTTTTGCTAAGGCAGAAACTGAAACTGGCTTCTATTCTGAGGGGACAGGTAAGAATGTGAACTCTTTTACGTTTTAACAACTTCTTACCTATAGGGCCAATGTCGCAGTTAGTTAGTTGTTTCTTTCCCACTTTTGAGAAAATACAAATATTCTATAGAATTTGGCTTAGTGGTTCCTTCTTGCTGTAACTAGAAAAGAAAGTTTTGGATGAAACTCAATTATTGTAGATTGGTAATTGCCAGTAACAGGTTTAGTAATTGAATCTGGAATCTAATTATTTATCTACATATGGTAGGTAGATTTTTTATACCTACCTCTAAAAGTTGATATACTTGCTTAGAATCATCCCACAAGACAACATTCTGAATTTTTGACAAGGAATCTGGATAAGAAACATGAGATTTTGTTTATTTTTGAATTGAAAACCATACTAATAGTAATATTAGAACAGTGAATATTATTTTTTGTTTTCGTAATACTAAAGTTGCTCGCTATATTTATTAAATTGTAGATGGGTTTTCTAGAAGAATGGTCGGGTTTGGATACAGATCATTCAAGTTCTTTGTCAGGAGCAACTGAATCCTTGAAAGCTAGCACGCTTCGTCTACCAATAGTTGGAAAAACAGTGGTGAGTATCTCAGTGATCTGAACCCTGATATGATTTTTTTGGCTATGTCTAAGTACCTTTGGTCTCTCATAATGTTTAGGTTGATATCCAAGACCTCAAGCATGCAGTTAGTTCAGCTGTTGATGTAATGCAAGCTATGTCATCTTCCATATTCTCACTGACGTTGAAGGTAAAAATGCTCTTTCTCTTTCAATTTTTGCAGTTAAAACGTATGTAGATTGGGTTCATTGAACCTTTTTGGTCTGAAAATGTAATCTTCTTGAGTTATTCTATACAAAACCCATGTGTTAGGTTACTTAAGCTCAGTTATGTTGATTAGGTGGATGAGATGAATTCAGTAATGGTCGAAACCGTGAATACAACTGCCAAGGAAAAAGTTTTGCTTGAAAGATGTCAAGGTTTCTTATCAAGAGTAGCAGCTATGCAGGTAAAGGGTCTCTATCTCATTCCTCTTTACCATTATCTTCATGATCACTCTGCAATGCCTTTACTCTTTTCTGATATAGCTTTTGGTTAAACGCAACAAACCAGGTTACGGATTGTAGCATGAAAACGCACATAATACAACTAAGTCGGATACCAATCACAAGCAGCTTGACTTCACAACTGTAGAGAAACTGATCTTCCTCAAGAGAACAAATTTGCTCTTTTTGACTACACTACTCACCAAGAACAGATTTGCTAACACGGGCCTTGTCCTTCCTCGAATCCTGACCTTATCGTTTTCAAACCAAGATCAAGGTGAGATTCGTGGATTATCATTTCTCTTTCTCTCTATCTTTCTAGTAGTTCTACGTTTGTTTTTATGTAAGATTGCAGGTAATTCCACTAAAAGTAAGTAAGATTAGTTTTTGTATACAGAAGCTTTTTCTAATGGTTCTTTGGTTTGTGTACATATAAAGATGTAGTAATGTATGATCTGATGAATCACTAATTTTTGTCTCTTTCTAGTTCTAAGGTTGTGCCGTTTTTTCATCTAAAGATGTCTTATTGTTTCTGTCAACATTAAAAAGAAGTAGAAGTTAAACCAGGACACTCTCACTTCAATTTTGGTCGTTCCTTTTGCTTTTTGGGAACTTCCAAAGTCTTTTGTAACATTTCTTATAAAGTAATCAACCTGACACATCAGAGAATAAAGTAACATCGATCTATGTATCACTTCATAGCATTGTGTTAAACATTATACACATAGTTAAAAAGTTGGAAGCCTCAATAATCCTTAGTATTGTAAAGTCCTGTTTCTTGTTGATTGGTTTTCCTAGATGAAATTGTTTATCCTTCTAGTTTTACATTGTGAATAATATCAAAATCGTGATCAATGGATGTTAGAATATAAGCACACTACAATGCCAAACCAAGCTACTTGGCTAAGTTTATATCACTTTACTTCTTCTACATCTTCACCGCCTAATTCATCAGGCTCCAGCAATGGCGGTTGATTAAGATCTAATGATCTCCTTAAGCTAAGTATTTGATTCTTCACTTGTGTTACTTCACTCCCATTACTACCTGGACTCCACTTATCTCCTTCAACAACAACTTCCTCCGAACTGCGTTTGTGATCCCTAATAACAACACCTTCTGTGATACAAGTCGCGTCCTGACTGCGTTTGTAACCGCTTAGAACGCCTTCACTTTCCTTTAGCTTCTGGTCTTGAGCAAAGACATGTTTTAGAGTATCATTCGCGTTACTAAGATTGTCTTCAGTGATAACAATCGCGTCCTGATCGCGTTTATTACCACCAAGAGTTCCATTGAAGTGAAGTCGTTTATGTCCACCAAGAGCTTGTCCTGTTCCAAACACTTTATGACATTGAGAACACTCATGGATTTTCCCAGACGGTAACATTGTCTTTCGTTGCGGTTTTCCACTTACGTCTGCGTTTGTGTTTTCAACAATCTGTTGTTGTTGTTGTCTGTGACTAGCTTTGTGTCCACCTAAAGCTTGATAAGAAGAAAACTCTCTTCCACAAACATTACACTTAAAACATTCCAACTTCAAAGACTTCTCCGATAGTGTTGGCGTTTGCGGTTGTATTCTCGTTTGCGTTTGTGAATTATGAAGTGAAAGCCGAATGAGAGTCGTCGCAGCTAAGACAGCATCATCGTTCATAAACTGTCGTTTTACTCGTGGACTCAAGCAAAACTCTGAGTCATAATCTTCTTCTTTTTCGTTTCTTCTTCGTTTTACCTTCCCACAAGAATCTTCATCTTCTACATGATCATCATGTTGATTTAGGGCTTTAAGATCTCTCAAACGCACTGGTCTCAATCCTAGACTATTCAAACAAAGCTCATGAGAAACAACATTGTCTGCAACATGATCTTCTGGTCTTATTCGATCCGATTCTAAGAATCGTTTTGCATTCTCATAAAATTGATCTAGGGCTTGAGGATTCATACTTCTTCTCCAGATTGTTTCTGTTTTTGAGTTTCACTACTTGATGAGGAGAGAGTGAATTACGAAGAGAGTTCGAGTAGTTGTTGTCTAGTGTTGTGTCTGTATTGACTCACATAGAGTCACATAGCTGTGTATATATACAGATAGTTAGGGTTTTAAGTCGGTTACAGGATAGTTGTGTTCACTTCCTAATAATAATGGAAATTTGAATAAAATAAGGAAAAACAGAATCCGGGATATTCTCTGTGTTATTTAATCTAAAAGAAGGAATTTTTTAGAAAAGGAACTCGACTTTGTATATAGATAAAAACTTTGTTACATTATATATATTTTTAATGCATCACTATGCAGTTTAAGTTTAAATTAATTATCTTTTATTTGTATTTTATATTTTAACTAGGATTATGGTTTCTTATAGATATCTTTTCAATCTCAAAAATATGTTTGTTACTGATATTAATATCTAAATTTAATGAGTTTTCTATACGAGAAAAAGTTCATACTAATTTCGGTTAGTCTTTTAAAGATCTCGAAAATACCAAAAAAAATTAGGATTATTCATGAATTTTTGAATCAACGGATTTCCCGAATAATCATTGCATCTATCTTAGCTTTCACTCATTAAAGTTAATTTACAAATTTAAAAATTATATGATTATACCGATAGACCGAAGTTGTACACAGAAGTCATACCTAAAAACTAACTCAATCAAAAGGTCTCGTGCAATGCTTTAGTCTCTTATTATAAACTCTACCTTAAAGCTTAGCATTGTAACCGAAGTATGGTTTTATCACTCTTATAACTACTCATTTTTACTATTTAATAAACAAAATCTTCTACATCATCTCTAAACTAACAGTCAAAATACATAGCAACTCTTTTTTTTTTTTTTATCAACTATCCTAGTGGCTTTTAAATCCCCTCATACTATTGCAGGTAGGGGGTTCGATCCCTGATGCCTTGAAGATTTATAAAGTGACTACACCACTGGACCACCTGTCTTCAGCAATACAGAGCAACTCTAGTTAAGCCTTTTTCTAACATTTTTTGGGAATGATTTTTATTTATATACTGTCCATTGAGCAATATAGACAATTTTCTTATATGAAAATTTTCAAATTACTTTATTTTAGTCTTTAAGTTTTTTTAATACATTCCTGGAACTTATGGTAATTGATATTGTATTAGTAAAATAATTTTTAAGTTTTTTAAAATTAAAATATTATTATTTTTTATTTTAATTTATTTTTATTTAAATTTAAAATTTAAAAAATGTAGTGTAAGTTGACACGTGGCAAGAACCCATCTCTTACAACTCTTATCTGAAAACTCCTCTCTCTTACATTTTTTAAAAATAATATTATTTTAGTTATTTTATAACATTTTATTACTTTTCTTACCGCCGTATTTATGTTAATGCATTTCCTAATGATATGTAAGCAAGATATTTCTGGTCCCTTATAAATAATATAGATTCTATATATTTGTAATTACTCATTTATCTTATTACTTGGCGAAGGAAACGATAGTATTTTATTGCTATAAATATGGATTATTAAAAAAGTAAGAAATGTATATGGAGGTGGTCTAACCTATTAAAAGTCCATAAAATCGTAGCAGTTTGATTTTATTTAGAGTCCGTTATGTGCAAGAGAGGCCTAATATACGGCCCAATTAACGGCCCAATTTAGAGTTAATAACAAAACTAAATTGATTGACATAATGAATTATGTAAGGACATAATTTGAATTCAAACTCTCATTTTCTTCAACTCTCTTTCCCTCTTTCTCTTGTAGGAGGAACCCTATATTTGGTGTTCTTTAGGATGGCTTCGGTACCGGCCATTGGTCGTGAGCTCTCAAATCCGCCCTCCGATGGGATTTCTAATCTCCGGTTTTCCAATAGCAGTGATCATCTACTAGTGTCTTCATGGGATAAGGTTAGAAATCTCCATTTGATCTCGGACATTGATTTTACTGCTTGTTTGAAGTTTGTTCGGTCTTAATTTGATGCTTTGGATCCAAGAGTGTTAGATTGTATGATGCGAACTCCGATGTGATGAGAGGGATGTTCAAGCATGGTGGGGCTGTACTCGATTGCTGCTTCCATGATGATTCTTCTGGATTCAGTGTTTGCGCCGATAGTAAAGTCAGACGGTATGTTAATTTGTTTCTTTTTTCCGATTGTACGTTGATTTGATGCACTTTTAGGATTGAATTATAGTGAAACTCGTGATGTAGGAGAGTGTATGAGTTGCCAACACAGTGAACTAGATTTCAGATTGATTGTTTGGTTGTTGTTTGATTTCTTACAGTCTTTCTCAAGTATGATTGGCAATTCCAAAAGCTCAGAATTATCGAATGGAAACTTAACTGATTTGATTGTCTTTATAAATTTGGTTGTGAATTCTAAATGATTGTGTTTATCTGTTTATACTTCAGAATTGACTTCAATGCTGCTAAAGAAGAAGTTTTGGGGACGCATGATAAACCAGTGCGATGTGTTGAGTATGCTTATGCTGCAGGTTGGTAAAAATGTGGCAATGAAGTTCTTGATGCTTAATTGAATTCTCATCATGTTGACACTTAACACTTCTGATGGCTTGACGAAGTCATTTTATTATAACGTTGATGAAATATTAATAATGCTTTTTAGTGCATTTTTGTTGAGTGCATATATTATTTTCTCACGTTGCTACTCTATCTGGAACTCAGAATGAGCTTTCAGCATTTTGGTGTTTCTAATGATCCCGTAGTAGTATCTGAGCATTTTTTTTCTATATGACGTTATAGGGCAAGTGATCACTGGAAGTTGGGATAAAACGATTAAATGTTGGGATCCAAGAGGTACAAGTGGGCCAGACTACACACAGATTGGTACATATCAGCAACCTGAGCGTGTTAACTCTCTCTCTCTTGTTGGAAATCGTCTAGTGGTGGCAACAGCAGGAAGGCATGTCAACATATATGATCTCAGAAATATGTCTCAGCCTGAGCAAAGAAGAGAATCCTCACTTAGATACCAGACGAGATGTGTCCGCTGTTATCCCAACGGAACAGGTCTAATGGCCGATATTTTGCTTTCAGTGGTTTTTTCATTAATAGTCAAAGCTGCTTTCGTTTTGTTCCAAATTTACTCAGTAGCCTCAATCTCCCTTTCCACACTTTTGTTTTATTATTACTTTGCAGGATATGCCCTTAGTTCTGTTGAAGGGAGGGTTTCTATGGAGTACTTTGATCTATCAGAGGCTGCTCAAGCTAAAAAGTATGTTCCTATAATTTTTCCTTTTACCTCTTTTTGACGAACTGTGGTAGTCTATGATTGTCTCTTTATTCATGCTGAGCTTTTTTCTGGTAAATTTCATTTTACTTTTTTTAGTTATTTTGAAATCTGATAGTTATAGTTCTCAACTTCTCCTCAGATATGCTTTCAAATGTCATCGGAAATCAGAGGAGGGAAGGGACGTTGTCTACCCTGTAAATGCAATTGCTTTCCATCCAATGTAAGACTTATCTTAGTAGGAACCTAATTATTTTCTCTTAGATATTTGATTGCTTTGAGACTTAGTTAGTTTCTTGTAGAAGTGGACATATATTTCTCTTGTTTGGTTTTAGGCGAAGATACATATCTAGTGGAGGATATTTGAACTTTAAGTCTAGTTCAGAGTATCGTGAATGCTTCTTCTTCTTTGAAAACAAATTCTGTAAATGTTTGTTATCGGATCACAATTATATGGAACCTATGAGGATATTTGAAACTGTAAATAAGCTTTCTTTGTAGACCAACTCTGTTGCTTCTAAATTCTAATACCTGGAGGTTTTAAAATTGTAGTTATGGCACTTTTTCTACGGGAGGTTGTGATGGTTACGTCAATATTTGGGATGGTAACAACAAGAAGAGACTATATCAGGTTTAGCACTGACAACAACTTTTAAAATATATTTCTTTCATTGTTTGTTTTGCTAATTGAGAGACAGCATTAATATGCTCTTTTTTTTTGTAGTACTCTAAATATCCAACAAGTATTGCGGCGTTATCATTCAGCAGAGATGGTGGATTACTGGCTGTTGCTTCTAGTTACACATTTGAAGAGGGAGACAAACCGTAACACTCTTACTCCTTAATCACTTATGTTCTCTAAACCCTTAAGATGCTTAACCAGAAGGAATAATAGTTGGAGTTAGATGCTCTTAATCTCATCAGGCATATAGAAACATTCAACCCGTGGACTTTTAGACTTATGGATAGCATTCTAAAGATACTATAGTGATTGTTCCTGGATTGATCGTTCTTCGAATTGATCTTGAGTGTTTGTGGTTTTGCAGGCATGAACCGGACGCAATATTTGTTCGAAGTGTTAATGAAGTTGAAGTGAAACCGAAACCGAAAGTATACCCAAATCCTTCAGTATAGTCAGGAATAATGGACTTGTGTGTTGTATTGATTCTACGTTGGTTGCATAAAGAAGATTGTAGCTCTTCAAAGTGAGTTTTAAAATCTTATATTGGTTGTAAAGTAAGAGTGCGAACAATACATATAATCAATGGCTTTAGAAATTAAGATTGTGTTCTTTTGTTTTTTGGTTCTGTGTTTGGTTGGAACCAAGTTGTAATTTAGTTCAGCTTTAATGTTGCCTAAACCAGAGGTCTATATGTGATAGTGTGACTGCACTATATTTGATGAATTTGAGTTTGCTGCATAAGTAAATATGTAGATCCTCCTACATGTATCATCAACAAAATAACCAAAATTTTACTGTTATTTGGAAAATTAAGAACAATTTTCTCTTTTTGAGGTTCTTTATTTGACCTCAAATATGTGTTTGGGTGGGAAAGTTTCTTTCATTATGTACACGGTGTTTCCTAAAATTTTATTGAAAATTTGGAAGTTTACAAATTCGAACAAAAGGATGTAAAAAGTAAGTACACTGAGCAAAACAAGTAACAGCCACATACGTAGTAGAGAGAAACATCAACACAAACACTAGATCTCTCTCTATCTTCACCTTCAGCTTCTTCTTCTTTGTCCATCACCTCAAGAATGGACCATCTGTCGAATCAAATTTTCAGTACAACCATTTTAAGATTTACAAAGTCTTCCTCTGTCATAGATTTCATATGTTGTAATAACAGATTGTGTTTTTACCACTTTGCAATTGTTTCTTCCTTTCAATGTCTTTGAAGCTTCTTCAGCGAAAGCTTGAGCTGCTTCTGCTTCCGCTTCGGCTAACTCTGCTTCCTTTGCAGCTTCCTCAGCCTCTGCCATTGCAGCTTCTGCCTCTGCAACTGCCTGTGCTGCAACCGCTGCCGCCTCATGTACGTTCATACTCTTCATTCTAGCTAACTCTGTATCAATCTGTGTCCTTGTCTGTAAAGTCAATTCATCTCTGTCTGTTTTAGGTGAAGGCAAAGACGAAGTCCTCTGTTTTCCTGCATATACCATCAGACTCTTTTTCCTATGGGAAGACGACGGACTGTAGTTTGGAATTCTATACTTACGTTTAGCCTGTAAAGAAAAAACCCGGATCACTTAAAGAACTTCGCAAGTTGCAGGTAATGATGCATACGTCTCTGTTCTACTAACAATTATGAAGCGAGACGATTGCACAAAGAAAAAAGTAGTACATACTAGTCAAAAGACCAAAAATATAAGCACATGACACCTGCATTCAAAAGCATAAACGAATGTATTAAATCTTACCTTCACAAGTTTACCACAAGTTGTCAAGTACTTTAGCTTGGTAGACAACAACTGTTTGAACTCTGATGGAGCATAATATTGATCCTACAAAAACACAAATAAAGGGAACACGGGTATAGTTTAAGAAAATATATTGTCTATGGGAAAAAAGAGATCCAAGAATAAAAACAGATACCTCAATGTAGGCACCAATTGTTGTTTTATTAGAGCCACCATGCTCATTCAGGGTAGCTATTGCTTCCATGATAAGGTTATCCAGCCTGCAACGTTTTAAAAAGTTATACTGGTTCTCTAGCAATGAATTCAAACATCTACATATAAGTGACATTTTTACACACTTGAATCATCACAATAATTTCACAATCATAAATATAGCCATATCAAGAAGATGGAACAATCAGTATGCTAACTGTTAAAAGCTGAAAGAGGCGGATAAAGGTACTAAACCAATGAAAACAATTTAAAGAGAGGTTAGAGACAGTGTAATATATAAACTATATCACGTAGATGTAATATAACACTTATTGACTTCACAAATTTTCTTTACAAAGTGATGGCAAATCATACCCGGATATATACAACAAAACATTTCCTTTTCTACACAAGAAACCGGCATAGACGATATTTCTAACCTTACATTAGGTTTCTTTGGAGCAGGAGTAGAAGAAACTTGCAGTGCAGATGAGCCAGTAGTGGAAAAATGTTTGGCATCCACCATTTCTTCATCACTTTGTAATGAAGTGGTTAGAGCTAGTGAGTTCTCTTCCTGTTTAGGAAGAGAGAGCGTCCTTTTAACAGCTAACCTAGATTTTTCACGCGATCCCCAGCCATTCGCCATGACACTCATGTTTCTCCATTTGTCCTGTCCAAAATATATTTAAAAGAACCCAATCCAAATTAGAAACAACTCATAATCACAAACAAAACACTGCAGCATTATAAAGTTGACACAAAAGATAAAAAGGAATTATGACCTTAAGATCTACATTGGACCGCAGGTATAAGACTCCGCTAAATTCAGGATCTTTGAGTATTGTGCGCCATTTACCAGGTCCATGCTTTATAACGCCAGACTTTAAAGCTGATTCTTCTTCTTGCGTCCATTTTTGCTTAGGAGCACCCATCGCGATTTTGAATCGCAACTAGGGTGTGCTGAATGAATGCAAGTTTGTTCTGCAACAAATCAAATCACAAGTCATGAGACAAATCAGAAGCTTTTAATGCAAGTTTTTCCCTCAACAAATCAAATAACATGTCATCAGACTAATCAGAACAAGCTTACGATTACAACAAAATATCAACTAGAAGGCAGTCAGATAAGATCATAAGTACTGCTTTCTTAGAAGAAAATTTCAAAACAATTTCTTTCATAGTAACATAATTCTCTCTCTTTTAGCAACCATAAGTAATAGTTAAGACTCCAAAAGTAGATTCACCTAAATATACAGAATCTCTAAATGAAGCAAAACCCTAATTCTTCTGTTCCGCGAAAACCCTAACAGGTTAATATCAAACTATACCACAGCAGCAATTCAGACGAAGCAATAGTCAGCACCAACTTCACCTTACTGAAAGATGTCGAACTCAAACGTTAAAACAAAATCCTTCATTCAAATTGACATCTAATCTCATGATGAGCATATAAACAATCGAGAAAGAAGAAACAGATGAATTAAACAGATTTTGGAAGAAGAATCGATCTTTGCAATACCAATTTCGTATGTTCTCGATAGGATTTATCTTCAGATTTGGATGACGATTGAGAACCAAAAAAAAAGTTAGGGTTAAGTCGAATACAAGGATTCAGAGTTAACGGACCTCCGTCGATTCTGAGATGACTACCCGCTTAGACCATTTAGGATTAAAAATCGCGTTTTTATGAAAACGGCTTAAAACGCGTTTCTTTATGGTAGCAACCTTTATTTAATTTACTTTTTTTTTGCAGATAAGCAAATTTAATTAATGTATATTTATCTATAATCTAAAATTTAAATTTTATCACGTAAAAATACATAAACATTTGGAGCTGAGTTACAATAGAAAATTTTCAAGGAAAATACATATAGCTATTTAACTAAAATTATTTTTTATATGAAGTTAATATATTTTGAAAATTTTGCAAACCGTGTTAGATATAAAAAAAATTCAAATTTAATGATGATAAAAAGAAATTAAAGTCACAAAATTAGTTTCTTCTTAGATATTACTAAAAGAACAACAAAAAAATCATTCAAAACTGATTCTTGGTTTATTTCTTAGAAAAGGTTAGTTTTGATGATTAAGAAATATTTTAAACATAAAATACATTTTTTGCTAGTTATATAATTCAGAAAACTTGTGGTGGAGATGGTAGTTGCGATAATTTTTTTAGATTCTTTTCATTTCATTTTTTTTCCATAAAAATCATATACTAGACTAATTCTAATAACTTGTGGTGAAGGTGGTAGTTGCAATATATTTTGTCAATGTTATTTTTCATTTTATTCATAATATATTTTTATTGTTTTTCAATAATTAGATAGATAAAACTATTTTTAATATATGAAATAATATTTATTTTAAATCGAACTATAGTAGTTAGCCACATGATCAAATTCATTTTCTTTATTTATTTTTCCTTGAAAATTACATTACATAGTTGAGAACCACTAAAAAGGATTATTTAGCTAAAAATATAGACTTAAGTATAATAATTCAAGCCAAGTCCAGTTATAAACTTATAATAGTTGAAGTATAACAATTAGAAGAGGATGGTCAAAACCAAGTAGTTATGAAATATATTTGATTTTTAATTTAGGTAAAAATAAGAGAATGGTTAAATGGTGGATGGAGTTAGTTGTATACTTTTTTGACATTAAGATGAGAATATTTTGTTAGTCATCATATTCTTTACATAAATAGACAAGTAGGAAAATCTGGTTAAGTCAAACCAATGGTTTAATGATCCGGTTTCGTTTCTCTAAACATCTTGTATTAGTGTTAATTACGTGTACGTGAATACAAGATAGAACAAAAGCACAAAAGAGTCAACAAAGTTGTCCGCCTAACGCTAATTTACACTTTTGAAGCCATTTTAAGTAAAACCTTTGAACTTATGGTTTCATAATGAGAGTAGATATTCTCTAAGGGAAATAGAGAGAAACAGAGAATTATGGCGACCAAGAACGATGATTTTGCACCATTTCCAGTTAAAGATCAGCTTCCAGGAGTCGAATTTTGTGTCTCGAGCTCTCCTAATTGGCGTAAGCATTGTTTTATTTTGATGAATGATACAATTCTTGTATATGTTTTCAAATTGTGATGTTAATTAAATGATGCAGCGGAAGGAATAGTTTTAGGGTTTCAACATTACATAGTAATGCTTGGAACAACTGTAATCATACCTTCCATACTCGTCCCTCTCATGGGTGGTGGCCATGTAAGCATTAACCTTAATCTCATCGTTTCTGCAATTCACAGAAAACAACATTTATGAGTAAATAGATATTGATCTAACACGATGTCGTGTATTTACAGGTAGAAAAAGCAGAAGTGATAAACACAATATTGTTTGTGTCTGGAATAAACACGTTGTTGCAGAGTTGGCTTGGAAGTAGACTTCCTGTAGTTATCGGAGCTTCTTATGCTTATGTCATCCCTGCTCTTTACATCACTTTCTCTTACCGTTTCACTTACTATCTTCATCCTCATCTGGTTAATATCCATTTTCTTCATCTCTGCTTTGGAAACTTTAAACAGTTGTTACAAATTGTTAATTGATAAGTTAATTGCAGAGATTTGAGGAGACTATGAGAGCAATTCAAGGAGCTCTTATCATTGCTTCTATAACTCATATGATTATGGGTTTCTTTGGTTTGTGGAGGATCTTAGTCAGGTGTTTGAAAAATGAAAGAAAACTTAATCATGAATTGTATATTTACTTGTGTTACAAGTAACTTAAAATCTTAACTACAGGTTTCTTACTCCTCTTTCGGCCGCTCCTCTCGTGATTCTCACCGGAGTTGGCCTCGTCGCATCCGGGTTTCCGCAGGTAAACCAACTGCGAAAACACAAAACACTGGTTTGGTTGATATGAGCTTTATATAGTCTTTTGGTTGCAGCTTGCGAGATGTATAGAAGTTGGACTCCCAGCATTGATCATACTGATAATTTCATCTCAGGTGTAAGTTTATCTTGTTGGATTTTCGTGTAATCATCTACGATTTCTGAATCTCTGACAAGTGTTGTATGAATGTTGTTAGTATCTTCCTCACTTGTTCAAGTGTAAGAGATCAATATGCGAGCAATTCGCTGTTCTGTTCACAATAGCGATCGTTTGGGCTTACGCAGAGATTCTAACAGCAGCTGGAGCTTATGATAAAAGACCTGATAGTACCCAGCTCAGTTGTAGGACAGACCGATCCGGTCTCATAAGTGCTTCTCCATGGTCTGATCGATCTCTGTTTCATTAGAAAAGAAACAGACATTCTCTGACATTTTCTTCATTCTTAGGGTGAGAATTCCATATCCATTGCAATGGGGCCGTCCAAGTTTTCATGGAAGTGATGCATTCGCAATGATGGCAGCTACTTATGTGGCCATTGTCGAGGTTCTGTTACAGTTTCAATTCACTATGTACAGTAGGTTTATCTTTCTGAATTATGAGTCTTATTTTGTTCAATGGAGTAGACAACAGGAACGTTCGTAGCTGCATCAAGATTTGGTAGTGCGACTCATATCCCTCCCTCGGTGCTTAGCCGTGGCATAGGATGGCAGGTAAAACAGATTGATATATGATTTGGTTCAAAAGAATCTTTATATGTGAAACTAATGAGCGTGCACTGTGGAATTTGAAAATAAAACCAGGGCATAGGAGTTTTGCTGCATGGGCTGTTTGGAACAGCTACTGGTTCCACAGCTTTAGTGTAATGGAATCATTCTCTTACTGCTCTTGGGGTAAAACTCGTTTCTGTAATCTGGATCTTCAGCGTTGTTTTTGTTTGTTCTTGTCATTTGTAGTGAAAATGCAGGGCTTCTAGGACTAACCAAGGTTGGGAGCAGAAGAGTTGTTCAGATATCTGCAGGATTCATGATCTTCTTCTCCATTTTTGGTAATGCTGAAAACCGTAAAATGACTCAGATAATCAGTCTTTTTGGTAATTTACTGCTAAATTTGAAGAAAAACAGGGAAATTTGGGGCTGTTCTGGCATCGATACCTTTACCAATCTTTGCAGCTATGTACTGTGTTCTGTTTGCCTATGTCGGTATGTATAACTCAAGAACCAAACTCTTTCTGCTATTTTTAGCTTCTATAACTATGGTCAAAGAGAAAACCTTGTGAACAGCTTCTGCAGGACTTGGCCTTCTTCAGTTCTGCAACTTAAACAGTTTCAGGACGAAATTCATCCTTGGCTTCTCCATCTTCATTGGTCTCTCTGTGGCGCAATACTTCACTGAATATCTTTTTGTCTCTGGCCGTGGACCTGTTCACACTCGTACTTCTGCTGTAAGTGACCAAGAGAAACAGAACCATTCATTATCATATTCTGTCTTGTCTTGTCTCGTGTACTGATACAGTTTTGGTGTTGTCATCAACGAAGTTCAATGTCATAATGCAAGTTATATTCTCTTCGGCTGCGACGGTTGGGATTATGGCAGCGTTCTTCTTGGACTGCACTCATAGCTACGGACACGCCTCAGTGAGGAGAGATAGTGGAAGACACTGGTGGGAGAAATTCAGAGTCTACCACACAGATACTCGAACTGAAGAGTTTTACGCATTGCCTTATAACCTCAACCGATTCTTCCCTTCTTTTTGAAAACTCAAACTCAGTTTTTTCAAGAGTGAGAAACCTGCATCTAGATATATATGTACTACAAAAAAGCTCCCACCTAAGAAAACTTTTGAATTCTTTTCCTTTGTCAACATTTTGTATATTGCTACATGTGTTTGCTTATAGACTGTAACAGCTACATATCCCAGAGTGATTAGGCAAATCGAGATTCAACCTCTTTTTCTGGTGGCTAGATTATATTTGTTTGGCTGGAGATACTAGACTGCCTCCTCCAGGTCTTCCCGTGGCTCTTGATTGTGCAAGAGTACCATCGTAATCCTAAACCCCAAACATATTTTCTATTTTAGCATGAATGAAGGCAACAAATAAAAGACTTGGTTTTGGCTGAATACAATGTATAATTTGAAACTTACCCGTTTCTCAAAGGAGCTATCCTGCGAGTCAGCTATCTTGTCTGCAATTCCGTAATCGATGGCTGCTTGTGCTTGGAGATATTTAGGTCGCTTGATGTCCTCGTTGATCTGCTCTTGGGTTTTCCCTGTTCCTTTAGCTAGCAGCTCGATGTAGTAATCGGTATTTGCATCCAGTTCCTTGGCCTGCCACAAGATTATTCATTACAAGACAGGCAACAAACCTTAAGGGGATTACATAAAAGGGTAAGAGAATGTGACTGCCACCTTTATCCACATGTCTATGGCAGCTCCACTCGATCTGTTTACTTTTGGCAGATATAATTTTGCTGCACATTAACCATAACAAATTAAAAGCCTACACAAGTGGTCAAGATGACAAAGGTTATAGAGACTAGAAACATACTTGATGAATGTGGTTGTACAGCACGATAACCCTTTTTCCCAAGAGAAAGAAGCATTGCTGCTTGACCAAAAGCCATGCCACAATTGATAGTGTAGACATCTGATTTGCAATACTTTAAGCCCAAAAAAAAAAGAAAAACAGAAACAATGAGGTGATGAGAATCAAGGCTGGTCCATGGGTTATTTGCAAACGAGAAACTATGACTTGACATGAAAAAGAGAAGATAACAATATATAGAAAATGTGGAGATAGGTTTAGTGAGATCACTTACAGATATGGTGTCAGCTATGGCATAAGCCTCTGTTTCTGACCCAACCGTCTCCATTTTCTCGTTCTACATGGCATAACCAAAAGGAAAAAACAGATTAAATAGATTAAAAGTTAACGAGCAGTTTGTCCACATCATGCCAGATACCATCAACAAGCAATATGTAGTCAAATTTCCTGTACTGACCTGGGTCCCAGGTGAATTTATGTATAGGTAAATGGGCTTAGTTGGATTATCATAGTCTAACCACATAAATTGAGCAAGGAGTAACTCAGTCACTGCAGGTACGATCTGCAAGTAAAATGTCGCAAAACGAGCAAGATCCAATGCATCAGCAGGGAAGAAACACAAAAGCAAAGAAAAACAACTCAATGAAAAACGAAGATCTTACTGGCATGCCAAGGTAGCATATCCGAGCATCCAAGAGCAAAGAGGGCAAATCTGGTGGAGCAGTTCTCGGTCTCTCAGATCCTCCGCCGGCTCCACCTCTGTACATTTGGACACTCATACTATATCTTCTAGGATCTGCTGCATTCATACCAGACATACTCCATACCCCTCCATTGTCCAAATAATTTTTTCTAGACGAGATACTTTCCTGTTAACAAATAAAGGCGACAACCCACAACTTATGGTTCATATATTTGATAAGCAAAAAATTCCATCTCTTTTGTCATCCTAATTAACAGAAAAAAACTATTGTTCATCTCTTATCTGTTTCCAGATTCTGGAATGGACTAACCAGAAGGCTTAAAGAGAAAACTAACCTCTGTAACTTTTTCTGCTTGCCTACGGACAAGGCTATCCTCCGTCATGAACATATCCATCTGAGATGGATTAAGCCCGTAAAAATATTGCGGTACAGTCTTGAAGTTCTGCATCACTAAAGAAAAAGGCAAAGAAAAATAGAATGTCAGATCGCATAGTATTTATAGCATTGTTTGACAAACCTGCGCACAAATTCTATTCCAAGCAAGACTTTTTGTAGCTATCAAACCAATATATTCGGCTATTCCATTACACAGACAACAAGTCATAAAGTTAAAAACAAAGCTTCCGCTTTGCTTAAACTGATGTGTTCGAAGCTATAGGGTAAGACATTAGAAAAGGCAAAAACCCACACGTAATTGCTATACAAACTTAGCTAATACACAAGCTCGACGAACTGAAAAAGGGTAGTAAATCCTGAATAATCATATATGCGACATCGATTCTCCTAGTTCATCGACTTGCACTTAGTATGATTGCAGATAAATGGGTCAAAAAGGCTGATCAATTAATTCATACTATGGTACATTCTGTAAGCTAATCAAAGGAAGACACAGAGCAGTGTATATAAACTAATCACCAAATAGAACCAAAGAACGTATATCTCAGAAGAAGAATAAGAAAACAAATGGATAAGAGAGAAGGAAAACCTCCGTCTTTAAGATTGTCTCCTCGAAATTGTTTGGGAATATGTTCAAAGTTCTTATCTTTAGTAGAAGCGAAGCAGAGTGATCTTCTTGTGCATCGAGGAACAGTAGAGCAAGGCATTTTCCTGGAGAAGAGCTTAGATCCCGACATGAATGGTGATTTGGGAAGCACAAACTTGGAGCAGACAGCTCCATGGTTGACTTGTGAAGTAAGAGGAGAGACCATAGAAGTCGCCATCTCCAATCAGCAACTAACGAAGAAGGAAAAGAAGAAGATGATGACAAAAAAACGATACTTTTTGGGATTTTTAGGCGAAATTAGGGATTGCTTGTCATATTTTGCTGTCGTCAGATGAAGAAGATACAGACTAATTTCAACCAAACCAGTCGGTTTGAGATAACCGGTTTAATTTTGTTTTGGTTTGATATTCTATTTTTATTAGTTTAGGGGTTTATTTTAAGACATGACATAGTTAGGGACTATTTTATAAGTTTAAAAGATGTTTGGTTCTCTGTAATGTAGATAAGACTCTTAAAAATGAAAATCTTATCTTCTGGTGAAGAAGAGAAAGATGAGTTCTATAGGACAAAGCATTCTCATGGCATTAACAGTAACAGTTAACAAATATGCTTCTTCTAATGTTCAAGCTGTACGCAGAAACGAAACCAAACGCGATTCTTTAAACGCTGATTTAGGACGCAGAGACATTCTCTTCTCTTCTTCTTCATTCCTCGCTGCTGCTTTGACCACTAGTGATCAGCTTCTGCAGAGTAATTACAAAAATGCTTAATTGTTTCTTTTTTTTGTTTTACATTTATATTTTGATTATTTCTTTTGCCTTGTTACAGAGTATTTGAAGAAGACTGAGGAAAACAAAGAGAAGAACGACAAGGAGGTAAAAAAAATCATACCAAAATGCATTTTTTGGTATCTTTTATTTGAAGATTTTCTCATTTCGTTTATCTTTTTGGGAAAATTGAAACAGAGATTGGACAGTTATTACAAGAGGAATTATAGAGACTACTTTGAGTTTGTTGAAGGATCTATAAAGGGAAAGTCAGAAGCTGAGCTTAGTGAATCTGAAAAACGAATTCTTGAATGGCTTAAGGCCAACAAATGATGATGATGATGATGAAAATTTTGTTGTCTATGAAACTTAGTAAAAAAAACTGTTGAGTAATTTATAAATCTTGTTTTGTTCGGTCTTGAAACTGTTTCTTCACTTTCTCAATCAATCCTAACTTCGATAAGCAACGGAAACTTAGAATCAGCTCAAGCTTGTGGATGCAATGACAGAGTCAAGTGGAGAAGTTGACTTGAAGCTCGTATAGTCTACATAGAACTTAGCTTATCCACAAAAGCATTAGATAGTTGCTTGCATATCAAGTAAGGATTCTTACATGGTTTCTTGCTTCTCACAGAATTGATACACTTGGTATTCCAAGTTGAGAGCATATTTCCTTTATATATCCAGAATCTTAGAAGCTTATGATAAAATAATAATAATAAGTCAAAGAGCAACATAAATGCAAGCTTTGGTGGCCTTAAATGTTCAAAGATCCTTTTTTCTTTTCTTTTACTGATAAAATTCAGACACCTTACCTAACTAAACACTCAGAACCCAAGAGAAAGCTAAAAAGTATCAAATATTAGAGCCTAGCAAGCTTTTAGACCATCTCTTGAGAGTCAGACCACATCACTAGAGTTGATAGAAGAGCAATGGTTGCAGTCTCAACTCGCAACCGGTGTGGCCCTAGTCCAACCGCTGTGCTACCTGCTTCCAACATCATCTTCACCTCTTTCTCCGTGAAGTCTGTTACAATTTCATTGTTGACTGTTAGATTATACCAAATTTGTATCATTGAGACAAGTCATGAACAAGAGCCATTAGCTACAGTTCATTTTTTTGTCTACTCCATCAATAACCAATACTTTCAACAATTTGAAACTGTAGCTTTAATCAGCATAATTTTTAAGACTGAACTGCATCACAAGTGCATTGAAGAAACAGTTTCTTACCGCCTTCTGGTATAACTATTAATAATCCACTGGATTCTTTTGCTGAGGAGTTTACTGCATTGAGAAGAGGTGTAGCTTCGGCTGTAGCAACCAAACTTATCTTTGACTTGGAAATCTAGAAAACACCAAGAGGTATCAAGGTAAGTTCAGTAAAAAAAGTCAAGACTTAGGATTAGTATCTTAGAATGCGCTTAGATTGATGTTGAAACATACATGATCCAATAGTGCACCAAATTTGATTGGAGGGTTCAGTACCATTTGATGTAGCCGCTGGCCTGTGATCGATAAGGCAAAATAGCTTGTGATCATACAACTTTAATGCCAAACAAATTGAAAAGAAAGATAAACCAATAAATTGTTTATTTTTACTATTGCTACTTACATTGCTTAGCAGCAGCAAAACTAACACGTTCCAATCTGTCAACACGATTTTCAGAGATTATCAACGATCTTTCTGTTAAAAGTGGTGTAACACTGCTCGCACCAAGTTCCTAAAACAAACGTGCATATATATAGAGGCATGATATTTACAGATAATTTAGAAAGTTCCATAGTATATTTGTAGTAGATACGTACAGTACATTTCTCAATTAGCCAATCTGCTCGACCACCCTTTAAAGTACCTGAGAACATATTTTTAAGGACATCATGACCCAAGTTGAGGCAGGGAATGTAAAAGCCAATAATTTTTACAGCGAGAGCATTTCCTTTACATACCAAATGCTGCAAAGACATGCCACTGGATGCCCTGAGGAAGGATCAATTTCTGATCTTCTTGTGCGATAAAATCAACTCCAGTTTTGTCTATGCTTTGTATACATCCTTCAACCAAACCTCCTTTGCCATTAAAGAGTTCTACCCTTGCATAGAAAAAGGTTGCAAGTAATTACTTACATTCACTAAAACTTGATGGTAAGTGATCTTTTAAATCAAAGATGATTTGACTTATCTAAAACTTGCTAATATCACAACATTAACTACTGAAATTCATCATGGTATTGCATTAAAAGAAAACCGTGATCTTCATGAAAGGATGGCTCCTTAGTTTACTATCCATGAACATACCATACACACATAATTCGAATCAGAGGAAATTCTGGCAATACTGTTGCAACGTGGAAGCAAACAACGTATGAGCAATTCTAGATTTTGAGGCAAGATACACAACTCAATATATAAAAAGGGCTTTTATAAATGCAGCACAGAGAAGTGCTTATAACAAATCTGAATTTAGCTATTACCTGTCCTCCGGTTTCAGTCTAAGAACTTTAGCCATATGCCAAAACTCAGAGCCTTGAACACGAACAATTCCACCCTAAAGTCATAATTATTTACAAAAGAAGAAGCTTAGTATTATCTTTTCACGCAACATTAGTAACACGAATATGTAACTAGCTCAATTCACCAACAAGTACCAAAATCATCTTCACCACCTTGAAGTTGAATAACGAGACAATTATCTTTTCTCTCACTCTGATAATTTGATTGGATTCTTACATACATTCAAAGATAACAACAAATACTCAAGAGATAGAGAAAGAGTCTACCTTGCGAGATGGAAGATCAGCGGAGAAGAATCGAGGAAGGCCACCACGAGATTGATTCCGGAGGTCTAAATCCGACGAAGGAGACGAAACAGAAGCAAATGCCTTGAAACTGGAAGGTTGTCGCCATGAGCGAACTAGACTCGGCAAATCGGAAAACAGTGGCCGTACAGTCGCCAGGGCTCTCATTACTGGAAGCTTCAATTCTTTTTCCCCCTTGCATTGAAATTGGTTCAGTTCTTATCGTTTCGGTTTACTGTAAAAATTGGTCTGATCCGGTTCAATTCCTATTACATTCCGGTTAGTACCGATTCCCCACAATTCAAGGGATTTTGATTTTTCAAAATAAAGAGAAACGGTCATAAAGCATCGATACCAAACAAAACTAAGCGGGCAAAATTTAAAATTAGAAAATACGCAAGCTCACGAAAATATCAATAATCGTGGTTTCCTAACAACCCAATTATATCATAACACGTGTCCTATACGAGCCGTTACATACAGAGTGGATGGCTTCGCTTATAAATATTACCATTGAAGAGACCTAGAAAACCAGATCTAGGTATTATCCAAGGAGAGCGTCTTCATAAACGCCCTTCTTCGTCTTCTTCCTGCAAATCTAGCTTCCGCGAAACGAAAATGAGGGAGTGCATTTCGATCCACATTGGTCAGGCTGGTATTCAGGTCGGAAATGCCTGTTGGGAGCTTTACTGCCTTGAACATGGCATTCAGGTTCGTCTCTTCCTCTCCCCCCACATCTCTTCTATCTAGATCTGTGGTTTTTTTTTGTATCTTTTCGTAGTTTTTGGATCAGATCTGAAATATTTGATGCTGCATTTGGATTTCTGGGATACTCGGATCTTTGGATCCTCACCATTTCCGTAGATCTGTTTTTTTATTTCGACATCTTGTGCAATTTCTGTGGTTGATGTGAGTTTTTTATTCTATTTGAAAAATATTCCATGAAGAAGAACTCTTGTAGATTTTTAGGAATGTTGCCTGCTCAGATCTGGGTTTAATTTTGATGTCTTGATAAATTGCTTTTGTTGATGCGAGATCCCACTTTTTGTACATTTATTTAGAAGATTTCGATCTATCTCTTTAAGCTTCTTGATTTGACTTTTCTTTTTTTGATTGGTGCTTCTATGTCCTTTGTACTGATGTGGTGTTTTTTACTTTGGATTTGTACAGCCTGATGGCCAGATGCCGAGTGACAAGACTGTTGGGGGAGGTGACGATGCTTTCAACACCTTCTTCAGTGAAACCGGTGCAGGGAAGCACGTCCCACGTGCTGTCTTTGTCGATCTTGAGCCAACTGTGATCGACGAGGTCAGAACTGGTACTTACCGTCAGCTTTTCCACCCTGAGCAACTTATCAGCGGTAAAGAAGACGCAGCTAACAACTTCGCCCGTGGACATTACACCAGTAAGTAATCTTTCTCTTGTTCCATCAGAAGCAATGATTTGCTTAAACTGGTCATCTAACAGATAGATTTTGAAATCTTATCTCAGTTGGGAAAGAGATTGTTGATCTGTGCTTGGACCGTATCAGAAAGCTGGCTGACAACTGCACTGGTCTCCAAGGATTCCTTGTCTTCAACGCTGTTGGTGGAGGAACTGGATCTGGTCTCGGATCTCTTCTTCTCGAGAGACTTTCCGTTGACTATGGCAAAAAGTCCAAGTTGGGGTTCACCGTTTACCCATCTCCACAGGTCTCTACCTCTGTTGTTGAGCCTTACAACAGTGTCCTGTCCACTCACTCTCTCTTGGAACACACTGATGTCTCTATCCTTCTCGACAACGAAGCTATCTACGACATCTGCAGACGCTCCTTGAGCATTGAGAGACCAACCTACACCAACCTCAACCGTCTTGTCTCTCAGGTAATGAGCTAGCACCAATCATTTACACATTGGTCTATTTGCTGGTTTTGTTTCTTAGCTCATCTGCTCTATATTTGGATTCAGGTTATCTCCTCCTTGACTGCTTCTTTGAGGTTTGATGGTGCCTTGAACGTTGATGTCACTGAATTCCAAACCAACTTGGTCCCATACCCAAGAATCCACTTCATGCTTTCGTCTTACGCACCCGTCATCTCAGCAGAGAAAGCCTTCCACGAGCAACTCTCAGTTGCAGAGATCACAAACAGCGCTTTCGAGCCAGCTTCCATGATGGCTAAGTGTGATCCACGTCACGGTAAATACATGGCTTGCTGTTTGATGTACCGTGGTGACGTCGTCCCCAAGGACGTGAATGCAGCCGTTGGGACCATCAAAACCAAGCGCACAATACAATTCGTTGACTGGTGTCCAACTGGATTCAAGTGTGGTATCAACTACCAGCCACCAACAGTTGTTCCAGGAGGTGATCTTGCTAAAGTGCAGAGAGCTGTGTGTATGATCTCTAACTCCACAAGTGTTGCTGAGGTCTTCTCGCGTATTGACCACAAGTTCGATCTCATGTACGCGAAACGTGCTTTCGTTCACTGGTACGTTGGTGAGGGTATGGAAGAAGGAGAATTCTCTGAAGCTCGTGAGGATCTTGCAGCTTTGGAGAAGGATTACGAAGAAGTTGGTGCTGAAGGTGGTGATGATGAGGATGATGAAGGTGAAGAGTACTAACAATTCGGATTTGTGTTGGTTTGTATTATCTCATTTGTTTCGTGAAAAAGGGCTCGATACTCTTACGAGTCTTAGTTGTGTGTTTCTTAAATCAACATTTCTATCTCCTGCTTGTAAGCTGATTCGTGTTTCACTTCTATCATCTCGTTCGCTTGCGTAAACTGAATTGTGCTTCTGATGATATCTTTTTTCGATCACAACACATGTCAAGTACGATTCAACTTTCTATTTTCGTTATCATGCAACTCAACTTATGGAAAATAATCAGTACAACGATTTTTTGAGGAAAAAAGGAATAGCTCTCTC